>BLXL01002209.1:0-21703 GCA_023170135.1 Acarapis woodi
AATTCAAATGTAGATAAATTCTACAAGAGGTGGAGATGGCATAGTTCACTTGAAAATAAAAAGGCCGGACTGATATTAAGTGAAGAAGAATGGACAAATGATTGGCAAAGCTTATTAAAAATGGCATCTACTGAACCACGTGTTATTGGTAGTAATCCGGTCAAAACTAATAAAACTCTTGAACTTAATGGTGGTTTGCGAAAGAAAGGTAACCAATTTCATGATATTTTTTATTGATCTATGAACTTACTTCCTGAATTTTTTTTTTCAAATAAAAAGACATTTGCGAAGAGGAGTTTGCCAATCATGTATACGAAAGTCTAGAAGAAATTCATATTTTAGCGTTAGCACATGTTCTTAAGCGCCCTATTATAGTTATATCTGATATTGTATTGAGAGGTGAGTATTTGTAATTTTCTTATTTTATCCATTTAAAATTTATGCTAGTTTTTGTTTTAATAAGACGTTAAAAATGAACCATTTGCACCTATACCTTTTGGAGGAATTTATCTTCCGTTACAATATTCTCCAGAAGAATGCAACAAATCCCCTTTATGTCTAACATATGATGCAGCTCATTTTTCTAGTTTAGTAGCTATGGATCAAAAAAATCATGCAGACACTAAAGAAAAAATAAATAAAAATCAGTTTCCATCGGCTGTCATTCCACTAGTCGATTACGAAGGTAAATTATTACCTGTGCAATTCGTTGTTGAACCGCCCGATAATTTCGATTGGAGTAAAATAGATGAAGATGATGAAAAGATAATTGAAAAATTTAGTTTCAGTGAACACGATAAATTGAATATATTAGACAAATATCTTGATCTAATTTATATTGATAAGAACACCAAAGAAATATTTAATAGTGATGAATTTAAAAGAAAAAATGATAAACTAATATTTGAAGGAGAAAAGAAAAATAATAAATCTGATCATGCTCAAATAATTTTAACCAATAAATCATCTACCCTGCAACCAAATTCGACAAAATTATTAAATTCAAAAAATTTATCGAATTCGATTCAATTTGCATTTTTGAAAGCAAACTCAGCTAAATACTTAAATGTAAAAAATGTAGAAGAAAAAAAGCGATCAACTTTTAATTTAGGTAGCCTTAACAGTTTGACTCAGAAATTTAGTAGTCTAAAACGAAGTCTGAACAAGTATTGGAAGAGAAATGTGATTAGCATGAATACAAATGTTAGTCGTTTAGTAAGAAGAAGTTCATTTCGATTATCAAAAAGAATGAAAACTAGATCTGAATCTCAAACAAAATCGACAAATAATTTGGACAAATTCACAATATCTACTAATTCATTAAATTCGTCGCCTATCAAGCATAAATTATCAACTATTGAAAATTCACTTGCTAAAGTGTCGATTAAATCAACTAAATCTTCACCTAGTAAATCTATAAATTCATTATTTTTAGCAGAAAAAAATGAATCGGAAGAAAGTATTTTACCAAATAATTTCATTTTGACAGCCAACATGCATATTCATAATCAACCTCCATATCGTAGTGAGCTCATTCGTAAGTTGAAAGTAATAATTGTGCATAAAAATAAAAATCTAATAAATTTTTTCACTTTAGAAAATTATTTAAACATGGCTAAATTACGATTTTTAAATGAATGTGATTCTAGATCGATAACTGAAAAAAGTGTTTATAAGACAAACAATTTTAATGAATATTCAAATCAAAAAGAATTCACAATTTCTTGTGCATCAAGTACATCACTTAATTCAATAACGAGTAAAGATGATTATGCTGTGTGTGTAAATACAGGATGCTTAAATATAGGTAAATCATCTTTTAATTATCTTTGTGAAGAATGTCACACATTGCAAAAAAAGGAATTGATTGAATTGAGAGCAAATACTTTATCAATTCACTAAAATTATTAATCATAAAATAGATTAGATATTCAATTATTTTTATGGCCTTTTTAGTTTCCCATCAATCATTGTTAATTATTTGTTATTTCTTCTTATTTTGAAAAATCGTTATTTTCTTGTTTTTCATATATCTGTCTCATGAGTGCTTAATTTTTGTTTGGGGTGGACTTTAGATTTATATTCCTATTTATTAAAATGTTATCCGTAAACATTCACTTATTTTATTTTTTTTTTTAATATAAAAATTTGTTAATTATTCTGCAGACAAAAACCTATTTTTCCAAAAAATTCCAAATCGAACGAACTTTATACAATTTTCAAGTAAACATCAAACTCTAAATCATAGTGTATATATTGACTTATTTTTACGCATTTTCCAAATGAGTTAGTATTGTAAAATTAATTATCATTGAATTATCTTGATATTTTTAATTTATCTAGATCACTATTATGTATTCTAATTATAATTTGATTATCTTAGCATCTGAAGAGATTTTATATATACTCTTTTCTATATTTCACTTTGTATATAATATTTAATCTTAGTTTTTTATCAATCAATAGTCTTTAAATCATTAATATTCAAGAATTGGTCTTGGATATGATTGCTAAATATTTATTTTAACGAAAAATTCTACGTTACTCTATGTTTTGCGATTTATACACATTATTTATTTTCATTTCTGTTTTAATATAAACTTTTTGACTTTAATTTTTTAAGAACAACTTGTAACATGTTTGAGTTTTTATTCGTTCAAAATATTATAAAATTTATAATCTGAATAAAAGAGTAAACTATTTATCAATTATTTTATCTTTAAATGTAAATAATGATTTTATTTGTATCAAAAGCTATGAATTTTCTTTGTTTGAAGATATTTAATTTATTGTACAAGTATTTTGTGTGAAATATTCTATGCATTAGATTTAAAAATAATTACAATAGAATCTTGTTCGAATTTTCTTAAATCATAAAACTTTACAGCTCTATTATTTTGCACTAAATTACTATTTAAGCTAACAATCATTGTTGATTTAATTCAAGAAAAATTATACTGAAAGAATTATTAGTATCTAAAAATTTTTTTACTAAAAATTAAATCAAATTGAAATTTTTTATCACAATTTACGATTAGTTGGTAATCTATTATCTTGAGAGTTTTTTTTTTACTCTTATTTGAGTGATTACAATTTCTAAAAACCAAAATAAAGTAGCTAGATAACAGAGTATACTCAGCAAATTAAATAATTCGTTATAGGATCCAAGATTGTCCCTAAAATAGCCTATAAAATTTGGTCTCGGGATTGTAGAGAAACCGCAAAAAAATGCCGAAATTCCAAATCCAAGACATGCTCTTTTCTTTCCTATATTTCAAAGTATAAAACATAAGTTAAATAAACAATGTGTTATAGATAATTTTAAAAATTTTTTTTACAAATAAATAAAATTACCTAAATATTCGCAAAAACCGACATTAATTAAGACAACAATTGCACCTGCGAGAATTCCCAATGAACAAGTAATGGCTAATAATCCATAATAATTTGTTACAAAATTTAGAAGATTAAGCAAAATAGCTATTAATAAGCTTATTGTAAGAAAATAGATTTTAATAGCACAAAATTTTCTATCGATTATCAAACCTATAATATAAAATTGAAGTAAACAATTTAGATTAGTTGTCTAAATGCAAATAAAATCGAATTCAAACAAAAAAAGTTCAATAAAAATGTATACCAGATCCTAATCTTCCAATCAAATCGCCAAAAGAAAACACAGTAATCATGTTATTAGCTAAATATTTCGGTATATTGCAATCCATTGAAAAATCAACGATAATCATTTGATAGGTGATAATAGCCCAAAAGTATGCTAAATATCAAAAAATCATATTGAAAATTATTAGCTTGAAAATTAAATTATAGGCAAAAAGTCATTGGTAAAAAATACAAATCAACAAGAAATAACTCACCTAAGTGAGTGTACATAATCAAAAGAAAATAAATAGATGATAGCACAGTGAAAACATTGTCAAGTGCAAACGAGACGATTGAAACATGAGATTTAGAATTATTTTGTAATTTTAAAACTGGTTTGATTGATTTCAACGAATTCATGCATTTTATAGATGATTTAAATTTCAAAAAATGTCTTTTAAGTATTGATAATAAGTTTTCTTGAACTTTTGGCAGTAATTCTTGATTATAAGCAATTGTAAACAAAAAATTGATTCTGTTGTTCACATCTTGATTATTTAAACTTGTTGCTGTTTTAGAAATAAATAATTTTTCATTTTTGTTTTTATTAGTGAAATCAATTTTTTGATTTTCGATTTGTGGATTGGATAATTTGAATTGCTTTTTTATTTCATATTCGGAATTCACAATTTTTTGCTGATTACCGAATTCGTTTAGCTTCCTGAATTTTTTGAGGCTTACCATTAAATTTTTGTCCAAACATGGTGGGGTACCATTATTATTAGATTGCAATGACAAACTATAATGATTTGAGTTATATAGTTTTGAAACATGGGAGAATTTATTGAATTTCGGATTCGTTTGAAGTTTAACAGCCATTGGCTTTCGATTATGCTTGAACACTAAGCATAAAGGTATGGTCAAAATTGTGATGATAGTTAAAATAGCAAACGAACCTCTCAATTTGAAATTTTCTAATGCAAAACTAAGAAGAGGCGATAGAATAAAGGGTCCTATCTAAATTCGTAAAAAGAAATGATATAATGACACATCCGAAATGAAGGATAATATAAATTACCGTTCCACCAGCCATCGATATGCCGTTCGCTAAACCTAACCTAGCATTAAAATATTCACTCAAAATAGCTACGCTCTGAATATAAGTCAAACCGATACCAACGCCTATTTGACACAAAAATTTACGAATTCACGTTACTATGGTTTATGAATTTAAATGTAAAAATGATCAACTTACCCTGTATCAAACCTATATACAAGGAAATATCCAAAATACTTGTTGCGAAATAACATAAACCAATACCTATTGTGGCTAAGAAACATCCGCTCGCATAAATAATTCGAATTGGAAATTTTAAATTCAATAAACCGGAAACTGGGCCGCATAGATGAATAACTAGATAAAGTTTGTTTTCGAATAAATTTTTCTAATCAAAAAAAAAGTTTGCAGTGCAAAATCTTAAAACTGAATTTAATTACCTGTCATGCAGAGGGAAAATGGCCAGCTAGCTTGGGTTCGATTAATGTGATAATTTTCAAGCAAAGCTGTAAAAAGTAAAGCATAGGATCTATAAATTCCGAATAGAATTAAATTAATAAAAAAGCAACTAGCTACTACAAGCCAACATTGAAGACCATGATCAATTTTTATAGAAGATTTTATGCTTGCTTCCAATTTGTGGGCATCAGTAAGATGCACTTCTAAAGTTTTATTGCTTTTTCCAGACATTATCGTTAAAAATATATGTTATTAAATGATGAAGATGTTGGATAATGAGTTTAAAATAAAAATAAAATAATGATGAAGTTTCGAAACGATAAAATTTTTAATGATTAACTCTATCAATTGTTGACATGATGTTCAAAATAACTGTTGATTTGATTGATAAAAAAAAAAGATTTGAAAAAAAATATAAATTGACCCGAAAAATTTTTTTTTTAGTTAAATCGAATGATTTATTTAAATTTGGAAACGAAATGTGATGACGAAAATCTTATTCGCAAAAAAAGAACGAATTCATGTAACTCACATACGAAACCACACTAAGAATTTGCTCTTTAACCTCTTCACCTACATAATCATACTTTGAGAAAAAACTTCTCAGATCAGTCAAAGATAAAAGAAAAAAATCAGCTCAGTATAAGTTATTTAAAAGAAACTTGACTTAATCAACAGGATGCTTAAGTTTGGACATTCAAAAGGCGAGTTATCACAGACCATATACTTAAAAATTTTTTTTGAACTTAACATTCAACTTTGCCATTTGACAACAAAAAACTTGTTCGATCTTAGTCTGTTAAATATAACATATTAAATCTTCTTCTAATCGAACGAATAAAAGATTTTAAATAAAATGTGCCCAGAGAAAGAAAGCTATTTTAAAAACTTTTTAGTAAATAAATTATCACTCTTAGAAAAATGTTATGAGCTGTTTCGTACTATGTTACATATCTAGATAAAAATTGAATAGTTTCAAAAATAAATTACCAAAGAAGTCTTGATTTGATAATTTTTTTTTAATATATCATGAGAATCAAAATCTTGAAGAACTTTTTCAATCAAATAAAATTTTATTTGCAAAATAAAACTTTTTTATTTATTAGCCCTTGATCACTTTCAAATTCATATATATTATAAAATATTTTATCAATTATAGAAGCCAAATCATTAAAACTTATGATAATTGATAAATTTTGAAATCAATATTTTTTTTAAAAATATAGGTTATATATATTTCAGAAATTTTTTTCACATATTAATGAGTAAATGTACATTAATTCATAATTAATAAAAAGATAATGTTTTTTGATATACTTTAATATTAAACTTCTTAATAATTTTGTAAATCTTCATTTGTTCTTTTATGTAATTTAAAATAATTGAAAAAAAGAAATTTGTTATAACAAGATACATCTAAAAATAATGTCAATCAACATGGAAATTTACGAACTAGAAAGAAAATTTCTTAAATTTAATCTCTTGATCTAACAAAAAAAAGATTTGATAGGCGAAAAATTCACGGCAAATCACTCAATGGTTATATTTTTCATTTGACAGTCTGGCATATTACACTGTCACATAACAATAATTTCAACAGACAACAAAAAATACTTTATTGGCTTAGTCTAGTTTGATGATTTGAAGATAATTTATATAAAAAATTTTTTACTTTGAATATATTAAGAGTAAAAATTGTAGAATTTTTTAGAAATTTATTTGCTAAATCACTGAAGAATTACTCCCGATTTTATAAGCATATTTAAAAATTCATAAGTTATTAAAATAAGTTCGTGAATTTATTGTTCAAATGCAAACATATTTGACAAAAAAACATTCTTTGCATCTATGTATTGTGAATCGTTTGAGAACAATTTTTTGAATAAATTGCAAATTAATTTAAAATAAACTTTTTTATTTGAAATTTTTAGCGATTCGAAGAGCATAAAAGGCAATAAAGCTCAACAATTTTTTAATTTGTTTGTAGTACAAAATATAAAAAATGATAAAAAATAAGTGATGATGTAAAATCATATCGTTGAATTTCATCAGATCATTTCAAATAATTCAAGTCTTGTAATGTGGTGAAAAAAAATTGATCGTCCTTGATAGACAAGTGGTTTGTATCTAAATTTCAATTTTACAATCAAATTTATTGAATTCAAAGAAATAGTAGTTTCTTTAATTCTTGATCGGTCTCAAAATGATGCTCTCTCGTCAAGTAGTTGTGTGCAACAAAAGTCTATAAGGATATTAAAGTAGAATAGACAAATTTTAAAATTAAAGGTGAGATTTCTTGATTAATTGATAAAATTAATTTTATAAATTACATAGATTTTTGTAAAATTTAAAAAAAAAGTTAAACTATATATAAAGATTACAATCTTTATGTAATAATTCAAAAGAAAAAATTTGAAGATCTTGAAAATTAGCTGAAATTTCGATTGTCAATAAAGCGTGAATTAAAATAAAAAAAAAGAATTCTTAAATAAACGTTATTAAGTGACAGGTTGCTGCGAATTTTAAAAACAGGTTAATTACTTGTAAAATCGATAATAAGTATACTAATTAAAAAAAATTTAATGAAAAGTATCACCATTTTTAGATATTTTAGAAAAAATGTTAGAAATATAATCAATTTAAATAATTATTTCAAATTTCAATGTAAAAATATCTTGACTTAAGTTATTAATTTACAAGCATAATTTAGAAAATAGTCATTCGATAATACTCAAATAGACTATTTTGGATACCTAAAAAAATAATTATGTTCCAATAAATTTAAAGAACATAGTTATTGAAATATTCATCATATTTTTTTATAGGTGAAAATCAATGATTGAAACAGTAATTCATTAAAATTTTATTTAAGCGATAAAATTTCTTTAAATCTTTATTTTGATGCGAAATGGTGATTGCATTATTATTCCCTAGAAAAACAATTCAGTTTGGCGAGTTACCTCGAATTAATTGTTTTTCATACTGAAAAAAAATTTTAATTCTATCTATAAATTTAAATAGCATTTTAAATTTAAATAGAATAAAAAGAAATAATTTTTTTTAATGGCGAAAATTAGCATAGAAAACTTAGTAAATTATCGATCTGAAGAATATTCAATAAATATAACCAGTTCATAATATTGATAAGAGATTAATCAATTTGATAAACAGCTTCAAAATACGAAAATATAAATATTACGAAAAAAAAATATTGATTGAATTTATTTACAATTATTGCAAATTAAAAGAAAAATTGAATTAAATTAATTCATTGATAAATAAAAGAAATAGTTTGATAAGACGGAGGCCATAGAGTTTTTTTCCATTCAACACTTAATTTCCTAATTTAATAAATTAAAAATATAAAATAAAATTTTATCAAAAATACTTTTTTTCAATCTAAAATTAAATCTAAATACTCTAAAACTCGGGCGGAGATTTGAAAACAAAAAAATTAATTTGCGATACGAATCTGAAGATCAATTTTATAAATATTTTGCCAAATAGTGCGTATTAATTCTATTATTTTAGACATTGAATTTACTGAATAAGAACCGATAATCCATTCCAGTTTCGAATCCTTAGAATCTCTAGAGAAGTAAAGATGCAACTGTTGACAATTCGATTCTAGTTTTACAGCCAACAAATTAGTCAAATCGTTGCGACAGATTTTTTTAAATTTTAATTCATTTGCAATCACTTCGCAACGTGTTAGTATAATCTCACAGCCTTTCTCAAACAACAAACACAATAGATCGTCACAGCTCGATTTACTTGTTTCAAAATCAGTTTTGGTGGTCAACGAGACGATAAACTGACTAAAAATAATGTTTTCCTCAGTGTCCAATTTGACTGGCTTTTCCGTCAAACTGTACGTATTTACATTTTTTTTAATTTTGATTTCTCGTTTATTTAGGAAGTTTTCCAAATAATCACAAAACAAATCAACCAACTTTTTGTCTTTAAGAATAATAAAAAATGTTTGAATTTCAACAAGATGTTTTTTTTTCTTTTTTTTTCCGCTCAATTTGTCTACTGTTAACCAAACACACTGATGAAAAAAGTAGTCTCGTGAAAGTTTAATGTTCTTAATCTTATTAAGCGGCATAGTAAAAGTGCTGAATTCGTTTTTTAAATTATTTTCTGATTTGAAAGAAATCAAGTGTAGACTTTTGTTTGTAGTCACGATATGACCATGACTCATTTCACTTGTGTCATTAATTGAAAAATCGCATTCAAATAGATGTTCTAGTTGCTCGTTATTGGTAAAAATTTTTACATCCAAATGCAATTTCAATTCGTGATCAGCTAACGTAAATTGATCTAAATTATAATTTTCCAATTTTGAATTTATAAAATTTATAACTTCTTCATCATTTTCTTCTCCAGAAAATCTTGGTTGCTCATTGTTTTCATTATCACTGACTTCTTTATTCGATTGATCATCATCGAAATTTTCTTCATATTTTTCTGTCTCTGTTAAATTTTCAAGTGCAGATATTTCCTCTTCTTGTTTGATCGATCGATCATTACCACTTGTCAATTTCATTTTGATTTGATTAAGAAAATTTTCTTTATACGAACTCTGCTGAGAATTAATGTCATCTTTATTTAAACTAGAATTATAGTTTGTGGTTTTGATGAGTGCACTTGATTTGCAAATTGTACATTCAGTCTGTTGGGCGCTCTTACTTCCACATTTCAAACATTCATATTTGGAACGTTTGTTCAATTTCTCTTCCTGATTTCGTGCGATAAAGGGATCGACAAATCGTTCTTTAAATGTCTTAAGTTGATTTTCTGCTTCGAGATTATAGGTTACTTTTTGTTTAGATCTTACTTTGGAATCAAAAAACAGCGATATAGTCGTACTATTCTCGAGACTAAAGCTGGTGATCACTTTGAAATCATAAACTTCAAATATTCTACCAGTAGTACAATCTTTCTCGTAAATTAATGAATCTTTAATAAGAATAAATATAGGATCCTCAATCTCAATTTGATTTGAATCCCATTTGTTTACTAAAAAAACACTATCAGAATCATTCACATCTTCATTTGCCCATAAATTTTCCTCTTTTGGTGACAATGAATCTCTTGATATGTTTTGTCTATCATCATTCACATCGATTTGTACGTCTGAATTTAATACAAGACCATTATCATCTTTTATTGATGTAGAATTTTCATGTTCGTTATTTGTATTTATATCATTTATTTTTTCGTCTAACTGTTTTTCGATTTGAAAAGAACTTATTGTTTGATTAATATTTTGATTCTGATCATCTGTATGCAATTCATCAACAATACAATAGCTGCCACTTTCTACTGGAGTAGGATAAGGTGCAATCAAATTATTTGAAGTTTTAGGCTTATTCAATAGTTTTTTGCCCAATGATTTACGCTGATTGGCTATTATTTCTTTCAAATCGAGATAATTGTTTTCAAAATGAAGGCTTAGACCTTTTGTCGTTCCAATTGATGAAAGACAATCTTGATTCGATTTTTCATCATCTGTATTTTTCTCTACATTGTTTGTTTGATCTAGAATGACAGCTACACGATCTTTCTTTTTAATTGTTGTCAATAAAGTAGGCTCACCATTTTCAAGAACAGTAGAATTTTCATCTTCCAAATCATCGAAAATATCTGAACTTATAATTCCGGTTAACTCTTTGCCACTTGATCTTTCGGTGCAGCACAAATGATTATTCAACTTTTGAAGTCCAGGAAATAATTCGAGTATTAACACATTTAAACTATCTAACATTTGCACCGGATTTTCAATTAAATTAAGTATTTTGAGTTTCTTACAAGCAGACAGGTATTTAGTAATCTCATCTTTGTTACAAATTAAATTTGCTGATAAATCAAGATGTTTAAGTTGACGAAGTATTTCAATATTTTTTAAGCTATCGATTAAATTGCCCTTCAGTTTAAGTACGTTTAAAGTATTACAAATTATATCTTGATCGTTAAATTCAGGTATTTCAGTCAATTTATTGAAACTCAAATCGAGCTCAGTTAAATTGTATCTTTTTGAACTGTTCAATTGAAATTTTTTTATTTGATTCCATTGGAGCTGTAAAATTCTAATATGATTTGGCAAAAAATCGAATTCTTCGTTTTGAATTCCAGTTCTACTAATACTTAAACAATTCAATGATTTCCACATATTACAAGTGCGCCCAAAAAACTCTTCGATTGAATTACTACTGAAACACCTATTTAATTTCATTGAAGTAAGTTGAGAAATTAAGTCATCAAGCTTAAGAATATTATCAATATAAACATTTTCTAATTCTAAGCTCTTAAGATTGGTGAAATATTTTAAATCAAATTTCAGCTTAAATGATTCTCTCAAATTACAAGTCACTTTAAGTAAAGTCAAGTTTTTGAATGAGTTGAGCAGCTTATCTACTTTGAATTGATATTTTTCTCTGAAACTTTCTTCTACCAGATCATTATTTAAATTACAATAAAGATCATCGAAAAACATTAAAAATTCAACTGTGAGGCACAAATTATATTTTCCATTAATCATATCGTTCTCTATATTTGAAAAAAAATTTAAAAAAAGCTTTATTTTTTATAATTTATTAGATAAATTTATAGCATACCATAATTTGAGAAAATAGACAATATCTTATTGAGACAATCATCATTCGTATTTACAGTTTTTACTTTTTTGAAGAAGAACATCTTTATTATAAAATGTAAATCAAAAATTTGTTATTAAATTGATGCTCTCACTTTTAATTAAAAGCCTTGCGCGAATTGAATATTAAATCTACTTAACTCCTAATGTTCAATTTTTAAATTGTTTCTATGATTAAGAGAAATTTAATGTGAATTAAAGATGAAAAATCTATATTTCTAAATCACTTTTTTAAATACACACTACAAAAAGCACCTAAATTAAGTTTGCGAATTTTTATGTGTATTGAATTTAAAATCTAATTATTTTATACGATTGATTTGATCATAAATAAAACTGAGAGTGATAATGGACGATGTGTGCTCCACTATCTCAAACAATAAAACTAAATTGAAATAACGATTACAAAAGGAGGATGAACTGGAAATTTACATTTCAATTGTTTTTAAATCTAACTTGTTATACTAAAGAGATAAATGAAGCTTTCGAATTTTGAAAACAAACCCACAACTTTTTTGTATGTAACCATAACGACAACCATAGCAAACTATTCAAAATATACTCAAATCGATATATCGACTTAAGTTCGATTTATGTCAAACATTACCATCAAATCTTAAGCCGAATCGTTAGAAATTAAAATGGCGCCAATTTAAAATTTAAATCAAATTATTTTATGACATTCAATATAATTTATTAATTTAGAAAAATAATTGAATACTAATTTACCTGGTGCATCTTTATTTCAAATATAATTTAATTTTTGTCATAAATAATACAAACAAATAAAAAATTATTTAACTAGTTTTATTATTTTTTTCAACAAAATAAGTCGACTAATGATCAATTGTAAAACAATGATGAATTAATATGATTTCTGATTAGAATTTAATCGAATCTTGCTGACTAATATTTTTTTTGATTGATTTGAAAAATTATTGTGCTATTTAAAAAAAAATCATCCACCAATCGAAAATCAATTAATCGTTGGACATGTAAAAATTCTAAAATAATAGTGTTAAATTATTATTTATTTAATCATTTCTTTGATAAATTGAGTCAAGGTTCCATCCTGAGGATTATACAATCCGCTTTTTATATTATCGTCATCGGCATATTTTGTTGTAATCTAAAAAAATATTTAGATTTTTGACAATTATGCAAATAAAAATTCAATTTTATGAAAAAGAAAATTTCACAATTACTCGAAAAAGATAGGGCAAAACATCAGGATGCGAACAATTGAAACAACTCTCCAGTGAATTCTCAGCTGGTATATCAGGTGTGTATAAGCTATGATCATTTGCGAGATTAATTATGAACATCAATTTTTCCAATAAAAGACTAGATATTTCTTCGTGATTCGATTCTTTAGCTTTTTCTGAATATAATAAAAAGAAAATTTTAGTATCATTAAGTTTTTTAAGTGAATACTGACCACAATTAATTCTAATTATCCATTGCTCCCAAATCAAATTATTATCGGAAAAACTAAGCATTGGCAGTATTTTTGATTTTTTGGAATAGAACTCTAATGTTATTGCACCTAAAATTAGAAAAAAATAGTAAGATCGGGAAAATTTCGATTCACGAGCTGCATGAATTACCTTTTTTTATTTGTCGTTGCTTTAATTTGATTGAAAAATCTTTAATACTTTTTGCTAGACTATTGGTCAGAGTTGGTGAATTGCATCGTACCTAGAAAAAATGCAAAAAAAATGAAACCAAATAAAAAGTTAAAAATAAATATCGTAAAATAGTATTTTAAATGATGCTGAACATTTGAAAAATTTTAATGAATAAAAAATTTACTTACATAAGTAAAATCAATATAATCACAAAACACTTCTTCATAGCCTACACTACCAACCGAGAAGGTGCCATTTGAACTATAGTTGAACTGTAGTTTGAAAAGAAAATCAAATAAATTCGTCAAAATGAATAAATACACTAATAAAATACCTTTCCATAAGTTCTAAAGAAAAATATAGAATGAAAAATTGAAGAGACTATTTCACTAATTTGATGTTCTTCGCAGTTCTAAAGATTTTAATTGATCAAATAATATTAAATAGTATAAAACGATTTCGGCAATAGAATGATAAAAGTTGTGTCGAGAAGAATAAAAATTATTTTGAAAAAGTCTAATTTACGTTGTTAAAAGAAAATCAATTATACTCACAAATTCGAATATATTAGAACGAGTATTCATCTTGAGACAGGATAGAAAAGATGAATGATTAAGTAACTATTAATGAATTAATAAACCCAATTTAATTAATTCTAGCCATCCAAATCGAAAATACATATACTCAATTGGCAATTGACTGAAAAAATCATTAAAAAGATAAGGGGTTGATAACAAAATTTTTTTAGCTTGTAAACAAATCTAAACGAATCAGAATGAAATGAATAATAATGAGAAAGGTCGGTAACTAGAAGCAACCATAAACAATATTTTTCTAAAAAAAAAAAAAAATTAAATACCTCTTAAACCGTCTGTTTTGAATTTGGAATCGAAAATAAAATTATTTTTGAAATTTTTTTTTGTTGACATGTGTTGTATTATATACAATATTATGATACAACGCTTTATGTTAAATAACGGTAAATAATGAACGTCCATGTTATTATTTGTATCATCTTAAAAATATAAATATGTGACATAAAATTTATCACAATTAACACAAAAAGCATATCATTCACATTTTTGAAACTTGATAAATCATAAAATAAAGATAAAGATTTTTTTTCATAAATTTACCAAAAGCAAGTAAAAAAAAATAAATTTACCGTAATAATTAACTTTTATGAGTTTTTCCAATCTAGTATGTTCGTTACTAGTTAAGCACTTGTAAATTCCAGAAGAATTTTTATTTAAGACAAATTCATTAGTTGGTAAATCATCAAACGAATCTTAATTTTCAAAAAAATAATAAAATTAGTAAAGCGAAAATCGTTTATTAGAAATCTTATATGAAATTTGTAAGTTTACCTTGATCTAGCATTTTAAAGTATTTTACAGTGGCTTTAGGAAATCCATCTGATTCACAGTCTAAAATCACTTTGGTATTTAATTTGTCGATCAAGTCGCCTGATTTGTTTATCCATCTTAAATCTGTGCAAATTCAAGGAATTTTCGTGAAATCAAAATTTTTGAAAATCTGTCTTCAAACAACTTACAATTGAATACGATGGGCACAGTATATGAATCAACACCGTAATCGTTTTTTGCTTGACATGTGTAATTCCCGATCGAATCAAAATCAAGATTTTTTATTGTCAAGGTAGAAAGATCTTCATCAGCATTGATAAGAAAAATATTTTCGGTTTCAATAAGCTTCTCATAATTAAATTTCCATTCAATTGATACAGGCTGTTTTCCTAAAATGAATTTATTTTATATAATGTATAATAATTATATGAAACTTTGACGATTAAATACCTTGAATGACTTGACAATTTAGAATAACTTTACGATTTTGCACTAAATTTTGTGGAACTAAGATTGGTTGTATAAGTGGACTTTCTTTTGAACTATCAACTAGTTTGAATGATAAATCCACCATTAAAAGAAGAAAAATAATTTTCATCATTTTTGTACACAAAATCTTCAAAAATTTAACTAATTATTATGTTATCACATCTAAATTTTTATTTTTATAGACAAATAAGATCACAATAATGAATTAGCATGTCCACAATTTTTCAAAAAAAAAAAAAGCGGATTTTTCGAATAAAATATTATTTCTTTACATAAATAAGAATTAGAATTTAGTAATTCAAATATTTTTTCGATGGATATTTTAAATAAAAAGTCAAATAAAACTTTAAATAGTAAAAATTTAGAGAATATTGGAAAATGGTACTGTATCTTCAAATCAATATTTGTCATGTAAATTGATATATACATCTTTAATTAAATTTTTTATTAGCGAAAAGAAAAAATAAAAAAATGAATGAATGTGATGTATCATACTTTCTCTTTATTTATATGTGTAAACAAATAAAGTTAATATGATTAATAAATTGCAATTCTATAAAAATTAACATATTGTTTTGAAATTAATTATTAGAAGGAAATTAAAACATTTTGACAATCATTAGATTAAATTATTACCTTTTATTGCGAATGAAAATAAAAATTCAAATTTATTATTTTTTTAAATTGAATTAAAAAAAAATTGCTATAGGAATCTTTTCCATTTAATTATCATTTAAAAATTAACAAAATAAATTGTTTTGCATAAAAGTGAGCTACCCTTAATAATAGTCACCATATACATAATGAGGTGTGCAATGTTAAGTGCAGGTAATATGCACCTTATACTAGTCAGCATAATAAGCAAATCAATAAAGAAAATAGAAAGACAATGTGAGAAACCATAACTTAAGTTTCAAAAAATTAAACTTAAGAATGGTAATTTAAATTAATTTATATGTTCTAAATATTTCAACATGAAAAGGTAAGGAAGATTTTTGAAGGGCATAAATATGTCCAGAAGTAAAAAAAGTAAAAAAACGTCTATTATAAAAATGAATCAATAAGTATCTAGTTTTTGTTTGAATAATTTGAGTAAAAGAGAAATGAAAGCATTTTAAATTTTATTTATTTGTATATTATGTCAATCTCCCGATCCTTCAGTCTCACCTTGATAATCTTCGAAATCATCATCGCCTTCTGAATCATCATCTATAGGATGTATCTTACGGTTGATTTCAACTTTATCTAAAAAAACAGATTTTAATTAATAATTGTTAAAAAAAGGTTAAAGTATAAATTTCATTTTAAAACTTACTACAAAAAACTTTTCCCGACTTTCTACTATTTTTAATCTCGTTTCCGTTCTTGTCGACACACCAACAGGATCTAATGAACTTATTACATTGTAAGGGTACAAAGTAACCATTCTGATCACAATTTGGTATGTAATTAAGCAACAGCTGATTGTTAAACTGTTTATTATTCAAAAGAAGATTTCGTTCTTTGAAACATGGTCTATAAGGAGTAAAACAATTACACCATTCATTATTACTCAATACCTGATCATTATTTGTATCGCATGAATCTATATAAATTTTAAGACATTTTTCATGTTGATCATGTTCAAGATCATAAAGTTCATCAAGTGATAATTTGAGATCATTGTTCATGTCTAAATTGAAAAACATAAAATTTACTTCCGGATCGCAATTTTTACCATTTGAGGCTCGAATTTTGTTTATGATCTTAATCGATCGCTCATTGCTCAATTGATTTTGAAGTATCACATTAAACCAATTGAACAAACGTTGACCAATCTCATTGAGTTCTCTTGTTGAACACACATTTTTAAGTATTCTTTTATCTTCCCTTTCAACCAAAATTTTTGTTTTGCTTTGCTTTATTCTATTTTGTCTTAATCTACTTGTGTGATGAGCTTGAATATGATCTGATTGAAGATTATTTACATATTTCCAAAGATAGTCAAATTTAAGTTTTTTATTTAGATTTAATTTCGCATTACAAGGACATTTGTCTTGACAAAGAGGATAATAATCTGTCAATCGTTCACAGTTGAATTTAATTAATTCACAAAGTGAAATGTATGATCGATTATTAGATGCACAGTAAATATCGTTTACTTTTCTTAAATTCAAACATTCTTTACATTTTCGTTTGATTGATTTGCTCGATGATCTGAGATTTTTCAAAAGATCTTTTCTTTCTACACAAATCGCCACATTTTTTCTATTCATCACACATACCTGATCATTTCTACACGATACATCATTACACATATCTATATTATTCCAGAATTGATAAAGTTCATTAATAGCATTTTTTTCCTTTTCCTCAGAGTCCTTTCACACATCATTAAGGGTGAAATAAATAATCATCTAAGTTTAATAAATAACAAATTCGCTTTGAAATTACTCACTTTAGATGTAGATTGATCATCAAATTTAAAATCATCACTCTCATTCGACTCTTTTTCATATTCTCCAATTTTTTCCTTCGAAGACCAGTCTTCATCAGCATCAAGTTTTTCATTTAAAAAATAATAGTTGTTCAGACCATCCACACAAATCAAAATTATAATTAAAATCATCCAAAACAGATTCATAGTTAGTATATTAAAATTGTAAAAATTTAAAAAAGAATATTTTATTTTTAGATTAGATTTCGATTCGAAATCATTTTATTTTAATAGTTTTATAAAAAGAGAAAAATTCATAGATTGCAAAGAAGCTTCGAAGGCCATCAGTTCGAGAAGAGACCAATACGACAATTTTTGGACGATTGCGCAGTTTAAAAATTTGATACTTTGAATCTGCAAGTGTAGTGCAGAGAAATCTATGTATCTATGTGAAATTTGAACCTATTCATTCTTATACATGAACAAATTTTTTGAGTCATGTTCTTTTTTGCTTTCTTTTGTAATTTTTGATTGAAGACATATTAATTATAGACTTTATTTTCAAATTAAAATAAAAATTATTTTTTTTTAAATCTCAAAGATTTGAAATAGTGGTTCAAAAAAATAGTGCAAAAAAAATTAAATTGAACTTGAAAATGCTTAGAAAAGATAATATTCTAGTGTTTTCTTAATCACTAATTCTTTTTAAATATCAATATATTATAAATTTTATAGAAATTTTAAGAATTTTAAAGAAAATTTGAGATTAATTTATTTATCTAAGAATAGATTTCGTAATAAAAATAAATTACTAGTAATTAAGGGTTAAAAATTTTTTTATTTCAAAGATAAAATAAAATACAATCGTATATAGTCATTGATTTAGATGGCACATGCCGATGTAACATTATCATAAAATAAGTGAAGATTGAATTTGTGAATAATGAGGTAAATATGAGTTAATTAAGTGGAAAATTTTGTACTTTTACATTAACAATGAGAAGAATATGATGCGAAATAGACATGAATTTTTTTTTAGAATGGTAGTCAATTTTAAAAAAATTTAATAATTTTCTGCTTGTTAAACGTGAAAAGAAGCATAAAATTTATATTTCCAAAAAAAATTTTGGATGAAATAATAAACTTCATGCAACTAGATAAAAACTATAGAAAATAAATAATAAAATAATGCTTGATACAATAAGAATAAACGGTAAAAATATTTGAAAGAATAATAATTGCCTAAAATGGTATAAATTCATTAAACTTTTGGAAACGGTCATCTCAAATAAACAAATGAATTATCAGAGCTGATTATGTACCGAATAAAAATAAATAGTGGATGTAGATTATTTACAAGAGCAATTTTACAATGCATTTGATATCTACTAACAATGTAGAATGTGCAAACGATGATTTAATTTATTATAGACACACATTTTAACTTACATAACTGAGCATGACCACCAACTTTTATCCTGTGCGACTTGTTGCGAACTTGATGTGCCAGATAGATCTAGTCTTTTTCTCTTATCGGAATGCAAACTTGAATCCAATGAAATTGTGCGCTTTTTAGACGTTACATTATTATTTTTCAAACTCGAGCCTTCATTACGAGCTGATTGATTGGTAGCGCTTGGACGTTTTGATTGTCTTTTAGGTGTTTTCTTTATTTTAGCAGGTGTCTTCGATTTTCTTGATGGTGATTTACTTGTATTTCTTCCAGGCGATTTACCAGGTGTTTTCGCTCTACCAGGTGATTTACTTCTTGATCGAGATTTTGCATTCGATTTTGGTGATTTCAAATCAGACACAACTCGAACCGACTTACTTGGAGTTTTATTGGTTGATGATACATTTTTACCAGGCGTTCGTCTTATTTTTTTAGTAGGACTACCCAACTCCTGTTGAATCGCACTAATTTCATTCGCCATTCTAATATATGATTATTTTGCAATTAATCAGCTTAAATTGCTAAACAAAATTTATTCCGAAAATATTTGTCCCTAATATAATTTTCAAAATAATTCTGTTAAAAAAAAAAGTTTTTGAATTAAGTTTGGTATAATTATGAAATTATGCTTTTAAAAGATAAAACACATTTTAATAAAAAATACACGCACACACTCTTCCCTTTCTACTTTTCGTACACACAAGTACAAAAACACGCGGATTAATATAAAATTATATAAATTAAATTCTGATCTAAGCACGATATGAAAATTTACGTTCTAAATAATGATGTGTTGGGAACATAATCAATGCTTTAATTTAAGAAAAAATTCTAACAACTTGATGAATTTATCCAACAATGATTAAAATTATAAATAGACTTAATCGGATTACAAGACACCACACAATAATTTATCAACGAACTAATGTAACTAAATTCTTTAAATATTTTATAAATCAAAAATTTTACCTAATGTCGAATTGAAAAACTTTTGATTATTTTTAGTATTTCGTTTTCATAAATTTGAGCTTCAAGTTCACTCTTGTAATTAGAAGTAAAAAATTAAGAAGAATCAGATAAATAATAAAAAAATTGAATATACAATATTCAAAATCGGTTATTTGAGTAAAATTTCGTTGAATTCAGTAGCCTATTTGTAAATTTATAAATTTTTTTTATTTGAAAAGTTTGAAAAAAAATATTGAGTCCAAAACTTTTTTTTAAAGATACACTAAAAAATCGTAAGATAAACGCACCCAAATTAAATTAAAGCACAAATAAATTAAATTGTATTCAAATAGGATGATAATAAATAGAATCTAATTCGGTTCTAATAATCTGATGAAATTATGCTCGTTCTAAAGTTGTAGAGTCTAAGGTGGCGCAGGCCAGTTGAAAGAAATTCTGGTTTGAAAAAACTAAAATAACGATATTTTTGCGGGAATTGGCCAGAAGAGCAAAAAAATGGAAGATTTTTTTTTAAAAATTCAAATACTTTGCCACATTCTCTTTCTCTACTCCATCAGATTTTCCAAACTTTTCCACTAGGGTCATAACAAGAATAAAAAATCCTAAAATTTCAAAAAAAAAAAAAAAACAGAAAAATTTTTTTTTTTTAGTCAAAAAGAAAAAATTTTTCGTTTTTATTAGCTTTAGTCAGTCTCATTTGATAACATTTTTTTTTCTTTTTTCCTTTTACTTTTTTGACAAAGAAAATTCCGTTTTTTTTTTTTCGTTTTTATGATATTTCGCCATCCATTTAGGCATGGAATAATAGTCGCACAGAGAAAATTTTTATTGGTTATTATCTAATCATGCATATGCATTCAATAAGAAATATCCGTTAATAGAGAGCGCCTTAATATAAAAAAGTATATAGTTCTAAAAGTTTCAACCAATGAAAAATAATCAGCGTTCTTTTTCTTATCTTAGTAAACGTACAACTTAGAGACTTTTTTCATGATAATTTTTCTTTCTTGTTCATATCTTAGGTCATTTCAAATTCAAATTTAAAAATTTCGATTTAAGTTGCACAGTTTGCAGAGTTTTTAATCTTAAATATTAAACTTTCGAATCATTGTGAGGTGAAGGCATTTATATTGTTTGAGACGAACTGAACGTGTTTTTTTTTATCTACAAAATAGTGTGTAACGAAATGAATAATAAACATAAACCTAATCATGAGATGGAGAAAAAGCACAGCTTGAAAACTCTTTTAAGATTAGAAGTGAAATTTTATTATAAATTGATAAATAGCATCCTAAAGTGATCTCAAAAATCTATATGAATAGATTGAACATACTATATCTGCTAAGTAGATACTTGAGCTAAGTAATGATATATGTAAGTGTGTAGATCGTGCTAACAGATACATTTGTTCAATATTAAGATATAACTACTAAGATTTTCTGCATAATGACCAATGTACACACAATGATTAATTCCTATATAAATAGATGATCAAGTTCGTATAATTCAGATGATTAGTGTGATGACATTAGTTCAAGAATATAAAAACAATTAGCTGATTAGAATATAATCAAATATATATGTTTTATAATTTTAAGATTGGTATT
>BLXL01002219.1:0-15895 GCA_023170135.1 Acarapis woodi
AAAAAAAAAAAAAAAAAAAAAAAAAAAAAAAAAAAAAAAAAAAATTTGATAAATCTATTAAATAAAGTTTCAAATTTGCTGGAAAAAAAATTGGAAATTATTCTTAAAAATAAATCATTGCAAAAAATAAAAAAGACCATAAAAATCACAGAATTTAAAGATTTAGAACTTTTAATACCCAAAAAATATTTTATACGAATGAACTTTCATATTGTCAACATTTGGTATTATAATATATAATGTATGATTTGGATGATACCTTTTATTATTTAGACATCTTTTTCATATTGATTTACAATAATACATTTAAACAAAAATTATTGTTACAATATTTAAAAAAAATTTTCATAAAAAATGTGATTTACCAATGTTGATTATTTTAACTTTACAGTTTTTTTTGTAAATCATTTATTATTTGATCTTTAATTGAAAAAACTAGTGTTAAATTCCAAATATTGAAACGCGTGCAAATGTCAGAGCATGCGTGAATTCGTTAAAACAATTTATGAAAACAAACACGGTCAATTTTTCACATTTTCATTTAATTATTAACTTTATTTATAGAATTATAAAATAAACTCAAATATCTCTATCAAATATAAACTCAAATGTCTTTGGTAAATAAATTTTCTCGTCGATTTATTCATTTACCGAAATACAAAGGTCCTCACAAAGGAATCAATGATACAAAGAGAAAAACAATTCCAGATATTGAATTTAAAAATGAATTTTCTCGAATCAAAGAGATTCAAGATGCAAAAGTCGAAAAATCTTCACCGTTTCATATAATATGGAGAAATAGAAGTTTGATGAAAATGAATCATAAACAACAAGTGATTTGTAGAAAATTAGGTGAGTTCAAAATATAATCAAATTTAACACTACATATTAGTGATTTAAGATTAATTTGCATTTAAAAAAGGTTTGAACAGTAAAGATTTTGTTGACCCAGTAATTGTGCCAAATACACCACATTTTAATGTTTTGCTCTGGGAGATTAAGGGTTCAATAATTTTAAGACCAGTTAATTTTATTCACAAAATACCGACCGAAGAGGATATTGGTGCATGTAAAGTCAATCATTATACTGGCGAATTCAAAGTCGATGAAATGTATCGAGTACCTAAAGATCGACTAAATTATAAACCATTAGGAATTTATGATGGAGTCTATTTAAGAGAGTATCTTAAAAAATTAGTCGGAGTTCTAACGTTAACAACAAGAAATTAAATACGAGACAAAATTAATTCAAAATTATATGTACATTTTTATTGACATGTTTATCAATTTTAAAGAAAAATCATCAAATAAAAATTAGATTTTTACATAATTTATTATGAATAGATCAAATAATGCTTCGAAATAATAAAAATGATCAATAAAGGTATATGAAAAATTTAATGGCATGGACACTGTATATATAATTTCTCATTCTAAATAAATCTAGTTAAAAATTGTATATATTATATTTGCTCCAAATGATAATAAAATTAAAATTCGATTTATTTATTATTTAGGCTCAGTAGTAAATGTAAATATCTAACTATAAATTTTATAACTTTCTTCTATCTCTTCTGTACTCAATATTCGATTCACATTGAATCGTCTATTATTATTCATTCTTCGATATTCAGTGTAAAATAATGCAATAAAAAATGATCCGGCCATCACAATTATAATCGTTTGTGTCATTAGAGATACTAAATAGAAAATAAATTTAGTATATATGTTTGCATTATTCAATTCATTACATCATATAACCTACCTGAATAATCGTATGCGCGACATTCTGACGCACAGCCATCCCAAACTGAATTAGTGAATAATGTTTGATTATTGATTTTGAAGTTTTGATCAATTATGCTCAATGAATTAAGTTTGTTTTCCGTACAATAGCAAACTCTTCGTGCAAGTGCACGCATCACTAAGGTGAGAATTAAACCAAATACTTGACCCGATATGATTAAAAGACCGTTACTTGCTGCTTCAGTACAATTGGGAAATGAGCAGTCAGAGCCTGTGAATGATATATATTAATTAAAAAAAGAATCTAATTTATAAAGTTGATTTCTAATATTCACCCAACTCTAGACCAAAAGGTATGACGGTATAAACAAAGAATCCGGTACAACCACTTATAATTAGTATTAACATTTTCCAATTATAACTATCAACTGAGGGAATCTGATATTTAAGTACCAGAAATAATAATGTGCTAGAAATTGAATGGCCACAGACTAAAATTTTCATAGTCATAACTACATTCTTGATTCTTCCTGCGAAAAGACTGCTCAATAGAGCACCTAAAAGACCACCAACAGTATAGAAAGCTGCAAATTCGCCACAAAAACCGTCTTTATTTAAGTTAAATTTAACCAGTTGCTAAAATGATGAAATTAATTGCAACAAAGATGAGAAAATTCATTTATTCAAACTGATTCGAATTCAAGAAAAACTGCAAAGAAATAAAAAATTTTTTCGAATATACCTGAACAATGAGAACAGTGGATAGAAAAGATCCCATTACAATGCCAACATAGATCATCAAAATGACAAAAACTTTTTGTTTGATTAGCTATAAAAAAATTCAATTACTTATTTTGAAAAAATGAAAAAAAAAAATAAAAATATAACGCAATTGAAAATAAATTTTTATTCTAGAATGCATTTTGTACTACCTGAGCTAATGAAGGAAAAAATGGTCTAAAGCAAACAATTGCTGATGATCCACTTGGAGGTGTTTTAGGTTTGGAATGCTGTAACAAAAAACAAATTATCAAACTAATTACAGATGGAATTCCAATAAAAATGGTCTGATCATAAATAAAAAAAGAATTAAAATTAATTTCAGCTTTCAAATTGAATATCAATACTTACCACTTCGGATATATCAAAATTTTGATTTATGATGCGTTCCACCACTAAATCACTAAAAATAAGACCCGAAAGGTACGAAACCGATACAATTGTTGTTACACAAAGTCGTTGTTCATCCGGAAACCAATGTTCTGCCACTTTAGATGGAGTAAAAATGACAAATGGTAAACCGAATCCTACGAAACAATGTCCAAACAATGCTAATATATATCTAAAATAAATGAAATTGAAATTCATTCAAAATGAATTCATTTACTGGATTATACCTTCGGTAATCAACAAACTGGCAAAATTTTGGAATAATTCTTATTATATATCCGACAACTATTAATAAAGAACCTGGCCAAAAGATAAAGAAAATTTGAGATTTGAAATTTCTGGATAGATAAAATAAAATTAAATCTACCTAATCTAAGTCCAGTTTTTAAGTTTCGTTTGTCTAATATATACATTGCTATTAGACTGAAAAGTACACTGCATACTAAAACTGAAATCGGCAAAAAATTTATTTCATCTACATTCACTTTATAATAATTTGAGGCAAGATTGGTGATTGTTGAATAAGACATCCATAACTAGAAAAAATTAAAAATAATAAGTAATTGACAAATCAAAGTTTCAATCAAGCATACCACTATCACTGATCGATGAATGGTCATTAGGCTAAAAAGGCAAATAAAGTGAAAATAAAAGAAAAAAATTCAACTCACAATACCAGCTGAAAAACTTGTGAACATACAAATGAAAAGAACTGCAAATCTTTCTTTGTAGAGCAACCATCCATAAGATGAAGAAGATTCCGGAATACTATTCATGATGAAAATTAGGTATAAAAGGTTGTTCCAAATTAAGAATTTTTTTTTAATTATGAAGAATAAAAAAAAAATTTGAAAATTAAATCGTTTCAATTATTTAAGGGAGCATTGCAACAATTTTCATTTATTAGGAAACAAAAATAATGTCATTCAGTAAGTAATCGAGCATTGGAAATAACTTAAATGCAAGTTCATCGAATGTGATTTTAATAAGCAAGTAAACAAAACCAAATCAAAAGAAGCATGGAAACCGCCTCTATTCAAATCGAAATAATTCAAATTACTATTTGAGATTATCACTCATACCTACCAAGCGTCCTATACACGCCTATAGATCGACATTTCTAAAATTCATACAATGAATTACCAAACCTAATCTAATCTCTTACAATTGAAAATATCATTATGAACATTGCAACTTATCTTCTGATAAACCTAAATAAACAGATAAAATTTTAGAAATGAAAAATTTGATGCAATTCATATGAAAATTTTTGCAAATTTTTTCCGAATAATTAAACTTATCAAGCATATCATTTATAAACTATTTGCTTTCTTAAAAAATAAAACACATGACTACTGAAAAAAAGATACGCAAATGTCATTAATAAACCTAGAAATCTTTTTTTATTAAAAATTGCAAAAGTCATTCTATAAACTTATCAATTCAGTTCAAGAAATAACACACAAATCCGGTGATCTTATCAAGATAATAAATTAGGTTGATTTTCAAATTTATAGAATAAAAAAGTTATGGGAACACAAAATAATGTTTGATTAATTGTAAAAAATAGAGCATCTGTTATTAAGGTTCCTAAGAATGAGAGATGTAAGGGGCTTGCATGTAGAATGTCGTACGATAAGAAAATGTTTATCACTTTATAAATATAATAAAACTAATTAAAAACATCAAAAAATATGCTTGATCATCTGTTAGAATAAATTATACTTGAAAGAGCCCTGTAAAGTTCATGAATGTGAAGGCTTAAAACTACTAAACAAAAACACACATTCTTAATCAATAACTTGAATTTAAAAAAAACCTAAATGATTGCTCAATTTGAGAAAAAGACTATTTTGAACTTTTATTTACAGTTCTCCAGCCATCTTCTGCATTACGATCATCTGTGAATGAATAAGCGAGAAAAAATTAATTGAACTATAAATTATTTATTTTTTCAAAATGAAATTACTAACCTCTTTTATTGTCTTCATCACTACCTCTCCTCCAATCATCGCTAGTATTACGTTTAGGTAGCAGTCCGCGATTGATTCGTTCACCTACTCGAGGCGGACCCATACTGTTTCTTAAATTGCTAAAATCACGATCATCAGCTTGTGGCATTCTTCTTGAGAGTTGATTAGATCTTGGATCTTTATTCTCATCTTTTCTTCTGGGTGTTGCTTTACGCCAATCATCAGTCTGATCAGCTTCAGATGATAGTGGTTCATCAAAACGATCTCTTCTCAAATTACCAAAATCTTTTTCTTCTCGAATTTGGTTTTCACGATCTTTACGTAAATTACTAAATTCTTTCTCATCTCTACGTAGATTACTGAAATCTCTTTCTTCTCTACGTAAAAGACTAAAGTCTCTTTCTTCGCGGGGTTTATTGATACGATTATCATTATTTTCCAAATTTCGAATAGTTCGAGATTGTGATAATTGCTGCGAATCGGTCGTTCGTAATGAACTCCAATCCCGATCTGCAGCATGAACAGGTGGTCCACGATTCACTCGTGAATTATCATTAAATACTTTCGAACTAGGTGGTTGATTTGATTGCTGAATGACTCTTGTCCTCCAACTTTCTTGCTGGCGAGCTTTCCATTTCTCATCTTCGGCTTTACGTCTCTCCTCTTCTTTTCTTTGCATCTCTTCTTCGCGTTCTCTTCTGAGTAATTCTCTGCGCTCTTCAACTTCTCTTTCACCTATTATATGATTTGTTAAAAAACCATGTGATTCATATAATACAAACTCAAAATTATTACTTACGTTTAAGTTGTAACTCTGTTTGACGTTTCGCTTCGGCATATTCTTCTTCCTTGCGTTTTCTAGCTTCTTCGGCTAAACGTTTAGCTTCTTGTCTCTGCTTATCCAAAATATATTGTCTTCTTCTCTCTTGTTTACGATCTTGTTTTCGTTGCAACAATTTTCCTTCTCTTTCCTCATCCAAACGTTTTTGCCAATCAGCAAGACGAGCCATGTAAACCTCGTGACGAAATTTCTGTACTTGTAAAGTGAATTTCTCTGCATCATCGATCATTCTAGACAATCTTTCTTTATGTTTTAAAGCTTGTTCACGTTCTTGAATAAGCTTTTGAATACGCTCTTTTTCAAGTTCAGCCCATACTTCACGATCTTTGATTTTCCATTCTTCATATTCTTGCTTCAAAAGCGGTATCTCCTCAATACGTTTAGCACGTTCAAAATGATCTATTCTACGTTCCATCTTTTTCTGTTTGATAGATTGTTCTCTACGTTCTTTTTCAAGTTGTTTCCATTGTCTACTCTTAATTTCATCAGGTTTCAGTTCTAACAGAGCTTCCTCACCAATATCATTCAACATACGTTGACCAGTATCTGTTTTCTTAATCTTATCTATTTGATCTTTAGTAATACCTATTTTTTGTTCGAAAAAAATAATATTAACTAATCAATTTAATTAAATTAATTTTTTTAAATCACTTACGTTTCTGTAATTCCTCTGATTCTCTCAATTTACGAAGAATTTCTCGTTCTTCCTTCTCCTTTCTTAAACGTTCTTCCTCTTGAACCTTGATTTTCAACTGTTTCTCTTCCAATTCTCTGCGCTCTTCTTTTTCACGTTCCAAACCTTTCTGTTCAAGTTCTTCTTTTTTACGTTCGATGAAATCTTGACGTTCTAAAATGCTCTGGTGGTTAGTCTCTTCATCAATCATGTAATATTCCATTGCCTTAGCCTTTAAAATGTTACGTTTTTCTTTCATTCTATTTGGCTCAATGAGTAACATAGCCTTGTTTAAGGTCGAGTACATGTTCATTAATTGACGACGTAATTGGTCGGCTGGACTATTTTGAATATGCGGTCCATCTACATTCTCTCCTCCACCTGCTATCTTAAACTCAGTACCAAAGAAAAGACACTGTTTACGATGATCAATCCTGACGTTTAGATCATTACGACGTGCCGCACTGACGACTATCTGTTCTAAGAAAATGCTATTCACAAATGGACAGAGTTCGAGAAGACGCTTATATTCAAGCGTTTGGTAAACTTGGCTAATTTCTTTGAGAAGACGTATAATGGCTACGTTTTTTATTGAATTTAAATAAGGAGTCAAATCTGCATACTTTTCATCGGCACCAATCTCATCAATTACACTTTGTACCTTTTGGCACAATTGTAATGGATTAAAATCTTTCTCCAACCACTTATATAAATTCTTTAAATTTGTGTACGCATGTTGAAGTACTTGTAATTTCTCCAAATCTTTGACCAATGCAGTTCTAGTTGGAATAATGGACAAACCAAGTAATGAAGCTAAATTGCGTTGATGATTTTCAATTACGTTTTCTTCAGTATCCACAATTTTATCAATTTCAGCTCTTGTTGGTGGTATCGGAATAGCCAATGTTGCGATAACAACTTTAGATGCTAACCGTTCAACTTCTTCTGCAGTGATATTTTTTTTCAATTCTCTACTCAAATTAAAATATTTAAATAAGGCTGCTGCATGGAAAAGTGGACAATTTGCTTTCCAGAATACGAGTGAAAGCTTTTGATAGTAAGTAGCCATTAATTGTGGTTTAGGTTGCTTTTTCGCTTGACTCATTAGACCAAACTTTTTAATATCATCTGTCGCTTTATATGCTTCTTGCCAAAGTTCCATCTGAATAGCGGTATCTAGTTGAACAAGACGTGTTTCCAAATGCATTCCTTGGCTTTCAGGATTGTTCAAATTGATTATATTATGATTACTTGATGCCGATGCATTTAATTGTAATTTTTTTAAAATCTCTAAGTGATTATGTAAACTATCACTTAATTTGCGCATTTCTGGTTTACGATTGAATTTGACGCAAAATTGAAAAGTTTGATAAGCTATATCATGATAAAGACGTTCTGTTCTCGGATTGTTTCTCAACAATTCCAAACAATGACGATATGAATCCCAGAGAAATTTTACCCATGGCAATAAAACTACACGTTCATTACGATCTTGTGTATCTTCTGAACTTACGGCACATAATAAAATTTCTTCTGGTCGAGTAGCAGTTTCAAGATCATCTAAATCAATATCAATATTTGAATTGTTGATCTTCTCTTGAGCAGCAAGTGCCTTTGCTTCAGCTGATTCAAGAAACTTTCTAATGACTTCTTCGAACGATTTAATATAGGTTTGTTGACAGATAATCTTATACTGATACAATCCTTCTTTGGCTGCAAAACTATTCTGTAATTTTATACAAAGTTCGAGAAATTTATACATAATTTCATCATGTTTAGCCTGCCAGACACGATGTCTTTTGCTCTTGAGAACATCATTTAAAATCTCAAGAGCTTTCAGACTTTTGCCAACATCAATAAATTCTGTTGTTTTAATGATAGAGTTTGTTCAATAAAAAGTCAATACATAATAAAACAAAAGAGAAAATTAATTAGCAAATTAAAATGTAAATGTGTAAAAAAGTGCGAATCAGAGAAATAAAAATTATTTGTTTCCAATCAATTTTAAAAATATTCTGTAATTCTCATTTATTTTGTTTCTTATAAATTTGAGGATAAACTTGAATGAAATAGTGCAGAAGTAAAACAAGTTTTGCTAAAAATTTTTATATATGAAACAGAAATTAAATACGTGTTCGGATCTGAAATAAAATTTGCGGCAAAATTATTTTACAATTTAATCTTTCTAATTGATTAAAATTATAATAATATAAAAATATAAATAAATATAATTAAGAATGATTGAAATTTATACATTTTTTTTTTGACTATGAGATAGGCTGAACAAGAGTGAGTAAAAATGTAAGCACATAAGCATATATTGTCGGCAAAAAAAAAACACACATTTTCCACATTACACATATTTTAGGTAAGTTCACAAAATAATTAAATAAAAGAGATACATACCGTTCGCCCTTTTTAAGGCATTGTCTAATAATTGAAAATGAACTGGCATCACCAAGAGAAGATAAACTTAAAATCAATTTTGATCTTTTTTAATTTTATTAATCTCTAATTAAATATTTACGGTCATAAGAAAATCAGACATTAAACTGAAATTCGCCAAAAAGCAATGAGAAAAGAGGAAATATGCTTGTAATTATCATAAAAAATGAACTAAAGGTGTCGTTTACGTTAGAGAGCGGGATTTCTATTTTATAATCGGCTTACTCTCAACAAAATTTGCCATTGAGTGAAAGCCGTTCGCCGCAATCATCATGAGCCAATTAATCGGCTAAATAATAATCTATTTCTAGTTTAGTAAACTGTAATTTTAAAAAGCATGCTTTTCTTAATATACGAGTCAAGATCACATGTTTTTGTATTTTGAACCCGTCTCTTTTCGTGTTTTCTACATAGTGTATTCAATATTTTTTGTTTATTTAAATTAAATTTTAAATTCTTTTCAATTAATAGCCCTAAATCATTACGATTTAAAATGATGAGCATGCTTTTAAGGACAAGTGTTAGATTGGCTTTTAAAACACACAAATTCACCAAATTGCCATCTACTTTAAAATACTCTCACAATCTATCATCAATTTTTAATATTCAGATTTCTAATTTGTCGACTTCGCAATGTCACAATAATAGCGCTCGAACTGATGTCGATTTACATAAATTTCTTGTCGAAGAAATTAAATCTGAAAAGGAAATTAGTCAATTGCCTAAAAATGGAAAGAAGATTCCTGGATTTGAAGTCAAGGAGAATGGAGCAGAAGTGACTCTAACACGTAAATTTCAAAACGAACTAATTACCATTAAATTCAACGTAAACGCATCAGTCAATGATGGTGCACAAGAATTTTCTGAAACAGCTCAAGAACGTCCTGAAGATATTGCAGCTACAATGAAATCAAGGCCAGATTTTGTTATCGAAATAAGAAAATCAAAAGATTTGGCAATGATATTTAGTTGTGGTTTTCTTGATGATGCCGAAGAAGCCGAACAAACTGAGAAGGGCGATTTATTTGAAATACAAAACTTTTATTTGCTTGAAAATGGTCTAACCATAAATTCAGATTTAAATGACAGCATTTATTTGGGAGATGGTTCGTTAATTGATGGTCAATTCTACGATCTATTAATGGATTATTTAGATGAACGAGGTATCGGTAGTGAATTCGCTGAAAATCTAGTCGATTATGCAACTTATTATGAACACGAACAGTACATTGGTTTGTTAGACAAAATTAAGGGATTCATCACAAACCAATAAATATAAAATTAATTTCAATGTTGTCAAATTTTTTTTCAAAAACAAGTGCATGGCAAAATTTTTATTTTACTATTTTATATCTAATAAGAAACATATTTTAATAAATCATTAATTCGTTTGAATCAAAATTTTCTAAATTTTTATATATTATTATTTATTATTTGTTTAAAAATTAATTTGATCTTTTAATTCATATTTTTACTTTATTTAAAACTTAAATAGTATTTTTATTTCTCGATCTGATATTTTTTTTTGTAAAATGATAAAATTATTTGTGTCTTAAAAAAAATACGAAACAAATTTACTTCGCTGCATATGTGGATATTAATCAGTGGTTCTAATCAAAAAAATTTGTTTTTGGGGAATGAATAAGATATCTTAATCAAGACTAATGATTAAATTTGACAACAAAGTAGTGTTGATCTATAAAGAACCTATATAAGGAGATAAAATAAAAATAAAAAAATTAACGTATAATGTCAAATGTATGTAAATGTGAATTATTATAAAAATAATTTCTTCATTAACTTCGTTTTCAAAGTAGATTGATAAATATTAAATATTTTAATTTGAAATAATGAATTTTATGGTATTTGAATGTACAATTTTTTTCTCTCAAGGATATTTGGCGCTCTTAAAAGAATTATGCTGGTAAAAAAAAAAACGATATAATATTGAAAGATTAAAATAGATTGTAATCATTAGCAAGCTATTTTAAATTGATAGCGAAATTTTAATTCGAATAACTAAATGCTCGTTCAAGTGATTAACTTGGAAATCACAAAGCTCCTCTAAATTCTTATACATTTATACCTAGTAACGTTCATTTAACTGTCATTCAATTTAAGTATCATAATATATATTTATAAAAGAACCGTATTTTATATATTCTTATTTCAAAACTGATATCAATCGATTTAAACATTAGCATCACATTTAACAACTAACCTGAATAGAAGTGAGTTATACAAATTATGCTACTATCAAATCTTAACTAATGTTTACACAAAAAAAATATACAATTCGCGCTTTGAAATACCAGACACAATTCGAAGAGCTCAATGCTCATGATAATAAAGTTCAATATGTTATAGTGTAATAGGAAATAGAATGGCTCGAAACTGAGAAATATACTTATTGGGCGTAGTAGATAAAAATTCCATTATAGGTGGCCGCTGTGAGTGATTTCATTTTGTAAGACAGGCAATACTGTTGAATAAAAATTTATTTCAAATTTATGTTTTGAACGGCCTGGCCATTAAAACTTGATTACAAGTGTTTATTTTTAATTGATGAAATTATATCTTTCTTATCTGTTACGTAATTGATGTCCTCAAAACTCAATTAACAAAATTTCATAATCTAAAGTTTTTTTTTTTTTATAAAATTTTATATTTAATTATTAAAAAAATCAAGCGTGTTACAAAAATAACCGCTTAGTGGCTAAGTGAATGAAAAAAAAGATTTTTCAATTCAAGTGAAAATTTTACCCTTTTAAAAATTCGCTCTCTCGTGATAATCTGTAAGAAATGTGTGTATAGACTTGTTGATTTACTATCAATACCGATTAGAAAAATAATTTTACGATTTTTTTTCAATTTTAAAAGATCGAAATTTTATTATCAGATGAATAAAAAATTATTACAATTAAATTAAAATATCTGAATAAAATATTTACCTGAATTTCATTAGGTTTCAAATGATGTATTACAATTTTAAAAGTAAAATAAAAAAAATTTGAAATTTATTTTGAGATTTTCGAATGTTAAAAATTTTTAATTTTTGTGTATAAAAAAATAAAAAAAGTAAAAAAAGATAAGGATAGAAAATCTAGAAAAAAAATATATTTACAAATATATATACAAATAAGAAAAAGTACAGAACATTTTAATAGAATTGATTGCTCTTTAAAGTTTTCGAATTATTCTATAATTGAGTTATTGAGAGAAGTTCTAAAACCATTTCGTGTAAATAAATTTGTTATTTAAGGAATCAGGTATGGCACCAATAAATAATTTGAAAAAAAAAATTGGCCAAGATTTAAGTGATGAAGATATCAAACTAGCAGAAGGTGAAGGTTCGAGAAATTATTCGCATGAATTGCACTCCGTTCAGCCTAAATATCAAGCAAATATTCAAAATGGTCTTGAAAATGGGCAGAAATGTCTTACAACTGCAAAATATAGCAGTACAAAGCAAATATTATATAATGGGACTCAAAATGAAATTGAACAAAATACTCTTGTAGGAGATAAATGTACAATGAAGAATGATAAGGAAGATGATGAAAATGCACTAATACAAAATACATTAGTACCTTTATTCACTAATCTATTGAGTGCTATTGGTGAAGATCCAAATAGAGAAGGAATAAAGAAGACACCTCAACGGGCTGCAAAAGCCATTAGATTCTTCACCAAAGGTTATCAACAGACTGTCACAGGTAAGTGCCTAAAATAATTTTATTTTAAATTTTCCACCAATTAATCGTAGTTGTTTATTTGTTGAATCGTATTACAGTATACGAATGCATTAAAATTTTAAATAAAAATGTATTAATTTTCATCAATTCTCGTTTAACCACGACGAAAATTAATATATTTCGTTTTTATTTCTTATTAACTCTTAAAAATCGAAGATGTAATCAATACTGGAGTATTTGATGAAAACCATGACGAAATGGTTATCGTAAAAGATATAGAAATGTTTTCGTTGTGTGAACATCATTTGATTCCATTTTATGGTAAAGTATGTACACATTTTACGTCGACTTAGCGGACGTGAAAATTTCTAATTCATTTCAATTATTGACAATCAAATATAAATAGTATAAATATATTTTATTATTAGAAAATTTATAAAGCTAAAAAGGAAATTCCAAATATAAATGTAAAACGCTCATCACAATTTAGTTACGCATTTCCGATAAATATTGGCTTTGTTGTTCTGTCAAATAGGTTAAATAGGATATTATTTTAGAAAAAGATAAGATTCTTGAAAAAAAAGATTTTAATTTTTAAAATTAGGTGAAACGAATTCGCAAATAAAATAATAAAACTTTGCAAGAATCTAATTAGGTTCAAGCAATTTTTATAATAATATGAAATATAAATTGATAAAAAAAAATTTTTGTGCTATTAATATCAACAAATGATTATGAATTCAAATAGAAAATTATAGAAGATTATAGTACATGACAAAAAATAGATTATTTTTTATATTATTATATTAAATGTGTAAAAATTATTATTTCACCCAAATTTTATAAAAAATTTCTCATAAAAAATAGGAACAAGAAAATTCAAAATAACATTGAAGATGACTTTCGATCTAAAAACAATAGCTTATTAAATTGTTCGATACGTAATTTTTTGAGCATTATAATTGATAGTTTGAATATGTGATTTATTATTATTATTATATAATATATAATTGAGATAAGAAAAGAGAGCTTCGATGTTCAAATGGGTATTACTAGTTAGATATTGATAAAAATGCAATAATAGAAATAGACAAAATACATTATCTTTGAATAAGAAATTTTTAGGTGAATTTAAAAAGATGAAAAAAGAAAATTCAAAATAACATTTTAGGTTTTCGTAAAAAATATATATACTTTTGTGCAACATAAAATGTATATTGTTGAACTTGCAGAAAAAATCTTTTGTGTAAAAAAAATTATAAAAACAAATATTTTATCGCTTCTCTATTAAATGCCATCATATCATAGTTTCGATTTAAAAAAAAAACAAAAATAGATTTCTTTCACTATTTTTCAAGCGTAAAATAATAATCATCATTGAAAAATGCACAGTTTCAATTATTTATTGAAAGTGTATAAGTGTATAACGATAATAATTAAATAGGGTGGAAAATTCAAGGCAATAGAAAATGTAAGCAAAGATGATTTTTCATTACTTTTAGGTATGTACTAGTAATATGTACTATTAGTAATTCGATTACTTGTAACTGAAGGCATAATTTCAATGAAACAAAAATGAAACTAAGAATTTAGTGATGCAATCTATAATGAATTATTTAAGTAGATAAATCTAGGTTACTATGGTCACTCACAAGAAAATGCTTGACATAAAATGAAATTGATTGAAAATTACTTCATGAAAAATAGGCGACAAATGAAATTTTACTTGTTTGATTTTCGAAAATATGGAAAATTAACCTTCATTAATGAATTTATAATTCTTTCAGTAAAGAATTTTAAATTTTATATCGAATAATAATTGCTTATTATTTATATCTAAATATTTCATATAAAATATAAAACAAATAAATAGTTGAGAAATTTCATTTGTCTCAAATTCAACAAGGAGTTATTTAAAATAATAAAAATTTTTAAAATTTTAATTCAATCTATGGTGACTGAAAAAATTAAACAAGAAACGTTTCTTCGAATAATTAAGTCGAATCTCCTTTAAAAGATCAATTTAATTACAAACATTTTAATCGAATAAATACATTTTTCATTCTTGTTGAAAATTTCTATTCGATTGAAGATTGCTAATCAAATTTTATGTAGGAGAATTAATAATTTTAAAGATACTTGATGATTTGAAGATATATTATTAATATTTATGAAGTTTAATCAACTAATTAAGATGCAGTCTTCTTTCGAAAATACTATTTTTAAAAAATTAGACGTCATTAATTTAATAAATTTTGATCAGACAATAAAAAAAATTATTTTATAAATGGAAATTCTAGAGCATTTCGTTTAAAATCAAGACATTTATATTTAGACACGATATTTTGGATAATTTTATTTGAAAATTAAATAAAAATAGTTAGGATTTTTTTTTAATTTATAAATTATAGAAAAGAACTTTTTTTTCAGGTATCAATCGGTTATCTTCCAAATAAAAAAATACTTGGATTAAGTAAATTAGCTAGAATTGTTGAAATGCACAGTAGAAGATTGCAATTACAAGAAAGAATGACAAAACAAATTGCTCAGGCCATTACAGAAGCGGTAGAACCTACTGGTGTTGGTGTAGTAATTGAAGCAACGTAAGTAGATTTGCAATATTTTTTAATAAATGTCAATAAAATTTATATTATGATTGGATTAAAATCTACACAAAAAAGTGTGAAATAAAATTTAAAAAAACAAGACTAAAATTCAATAGGAAAGATAATGCCTGTATTATTGAAAAACAATTAACACATTTGATTTTATATACCTTTGGGATTTTATATGAAATTTAGAATTGAAATGTTAGTCCAGTCCATTGAGATAACGCTGATAAATTTAAAAAACAAGATTTAAGAAATAATTTTCAAAACATTGAAAATTCTCAATCGACAAATAATTAAAAAAAAATATTTTCTTTTATTCGGAACAGTCACATGTGTATGGTAATGAGAGGCGTACAAAAAATTAACAGTAAGACGATAACGAGCACGATGTTAGGTGTTTTTCGAGAAGATCAGAAGACAAGGGAAGAATTTCTTAAGCTTATTACTTGAATTAAATTCAGTAGTATGCTAAAAATTTTATGAACGCTTTCAAAAAATATATCACAGTTTGACAGTTTATTTGAAATTTATTCTCGTTTCTCATAATCTGTATGTTTTTGGTCCAATATTTATGTTTTTATTCAAATATAATGTACAACATAATAATTTTAATAAAAATAGTTCATGATTCAATGAAAAAATCACTTTCCTAAATATTGATTATAAAATTTTTTGGGTTTACTGACAAAGTGATCTCGAAGGCCCAGAACCTTTTTTATTTTATTTTATTTTATTTTATT
>BLXL01002222.1:0-10018 GCA_023170135.1 Acarapis woodi
GCATGAAAAGTCGGAAAAATAGAAAAATGCACAGAATTGTACATGTGTGATATTTGAAGGGATGTAGATATCCTTTATGAAAGTGAGTCTGATCATCGAATTCTAATGTATTAATGCATAGCCATCTTCTATACCTCAATTGCGCCTGTACGTTTTCCGAATTCTATTTTTTTTTCTCTTAAATAAAATAGTATGTTTATTAATGTTTGAACATATTTTGTTCTTGGATTTTAATGTCACTGTATATTATTGTTTATATATAATTCACCTAACATGCATTATTTCTACTTTAACTCAACCAGTGTGAGTGCCACGAAAACGGTGACATTTTTTTTTTCTTTTTACTTTTTTTGGTATGTCATGAAAATGTCAAATCGACATTTTAATTTCTGAATTATGGATAGATTCTCTCTTCAATTTAGATTTGACCACTGAAAATAATCTATACTCATTAATTTAAAAATAAATTTTATCGCCTTTTTTTCATTTAATCCTTATTTTTTTGACAAGATATAATTTTTATAATTGAAGCTCATCGATAGCTAATCTATATGAAATTAACATTAATTTTTAGCATTAAATAAAATATATGCTTTAAACATAAGATATATGAAAAATAAAATTCAAATATTTAGCTTTTAAATTCAATAGCTTGTATATTTTTTTAGAATATTTAGATTATTTACTATTTGAAATTTGCTAAAAATCTTATTCTTAAAAAATAAAATTTTTAGATGAGAAAAGTGCTCGAGGCATATAATATATTTCTGTTTTTTATGACAAAGAGAAAAAAAAATAAATGATCGAGCTATATAAACTTTCTTCAAATTATTTGTGAACTTGAAAATATAACTTTGATGAAAATTAAAATTGAAACAAGGCAAAAAAAAAAAAAATCAATTGAGAAAATTTTGTCAATACCTTTTACATTCCACACATAATCAAATACATGCAAATCAGAAATTCGGTAAATTAATAATTCATATTAGACTAATGGTACTTACGGAGCATATCCATTTTTTCCAGCGGTTACGTTAGTTGATGGAGGTGCATTGTTTGGAATCATTTGAATAGGATAATTAGGTTGCTTCATCATCATATGATTATTGTTCATATTGTTCGCCTGTTGACTTATCATAGCATTTGATCCATTCGACATCATTGACTGTTGTTGATTAACTATTTGTTGCGATTGATTGTATATCATACCTTGATCAGACATTGAATTAGGATTATCCATTATTGAATTACTCGTTTGTTGACCAGAGTGCATCGATTGATTCGACATCATTTGCATATTATTCGACAAAGCCATATTATACATTGGTCGATTCATGGATTGACCGCCGCCGTTATTTGTTGTGTTGATAAATTGTTGTGATGTATTCGAAATCATATTACCATTTGGATTTATTTGTTGAGCTGTTTGATTAGAATAAGACATAGATTGCTTGTTGATCAGCGAAGAATGCTGCATTGATGCGTTTGCATGTGGCGATTGAAGGTGGGGTGGGATTTGATTGTTGGTGAGCATTGATGAATTATGTAACATTGGTGAATTTTGATGATGATTTATTGGGCCTGAATTTGAACTGGACCAGGTTTGACCTGGATGATTTGATCCAGACCAGGTCTGATGCATTGTGTTGCCAGTCGACATTCTACCAGTATCATAACAATTTAATCTAAATAGAAAGTGCAAAAGAAATAAAAATAAAATTACTTAGTTTATTTGAAATGTAAAGTATATAATATATAAGAATTATAAATTAGATTTTTGATTGCTGATTCGGCTTAAAAGTAATAAAATTAAATATTATTCTAATCAAAGCAAATAAAAATTAAATTAGTCTTTTGTATTTCAAAAACGACAGGAAGATATTTTTATGAATTAGTCATCAAATTTTTCTTGCTCGAAAAATTTCCTTTAATTTCTTTTCTCAAATAAAAACTTGTTCTTCAGCGAATAAAAGTAAAACGATATTAAGCATTTACTAAATCAAAAAAGAAGAGCAGGATGTTTATATGGACTATATGAAACTGTCTGATTATCTAACTCATCTTAACGGGGATCTGCTTCTAAATAAGTTCTGATTCAAAGAAAATGATTCAACTAATGGTGTTAAGTTTAAATTGAAACTCAACTGGCAAGTGTACATTTGGAGTGTACGCCAATTAATTCCGAAAATAAAGAAAGTTAAATATTTACAGCCAATAACAACCAAAGATCAATGACAGTAAGTACATTAGCCGAATATTAAAAGAGAATAATTTACGTTCCTAAAGAAATGGTTTATGTTTTCTATCGGCTATGAATCATATTCAACGAATCATGTATAACATTATCAAAAAAAAGCATATTTTATGAACTTTCTCTTTTTTCAAGCAATAAAATCCATATACTTTATATAGAATATGTATTATATTCATTTAATATACATATTGCACAAATAAGTTTATGTAACTTATACATGCAATATACATATTGTATTTCAATATATTTTTTACAAACCAAAAATGACTCAGTAGTCGATATATCGACTTGAGATGTTTAGAAAAGAGTTAGTTTTTAAGTAAAATTTTGAATAACTTGTCTTCAAAATGAACTTTTGAAGTGAAATCAAGTGTGATAGGTAAGAGAACAAAGAAAATGTGCGTTCACTAAGAGTGCGAACAAACAATGTCAAGTGGCAAAGCCATTTATAATTACACATGTTGTATAGGGTAAGTATTTGCGGCCTTAAGTTATTGTGCTTTTATTTTTTTATATTATCACTATGAAACGATAGATATTATTTCATTTTATAATTTATGATATAAATTCTGTAAATTATATTTAATATATTTATTTGAGAGGTGATTATTTATATATGAATTACATTATGCACAAATGGACGATTGGGTAGGATACATTTTGACCGATCTTGTCTCAGCATTTATAATCCACGAAAAAAATCATATTCTAATGTCATCTCAATCTAGTAATTAGAAACTAATTTGGTTAGGACTCATACTTTGTCAGATAAATTTCATATTGTTTGAATAAAACTTCATTAAACATAGAGTGTTGAAATTTATATGCATCGAGCTTCTTTTTTTTTTTTTTTTTTGCAAGTGCTGACTAACGTCGCTTAATTTTTAAAATAATAAAAAACTATAAATAGGTTCAAATAATATAAAATCTAATGTAATGTTTTACTATTCAGATATGAGCAGGTAATTTATAAAATAAAATTAACATACAACTATATATACACAAAATTTAGCTATATATCGAAAGAATTTGAAAAATATATTTTTAGACATCAAAAAGATGGTAACGTCTACACTCATTAAATAGTGTAAAAAACAATTATAAAATGAATATCACACCGTGCAGGCAAGTTATGCATTTTTAAATTCAATGGCACTTAGAATGAAAAAATTTTATTTCAGACTAATTGTGACCATGGAAGATCGACATATAAGTAATTCTATTATAATTTAAAATTATTGCAAATAAACACACTCACAATTAGACCAATTTTCTCTCTATAAATCATTTTTCAAACTTTCTTTATTGATACATTTAAAAAAGACGACTACATGAGAATATTAATCAAAATATGAAAATCATTGTCTGCCCACTGATTATATGAATCACCAGTTCATTTGACATTCGACTGATCACTATGTCAAATACTTGATATGCTAAATAAATGCATTTATGCTTTTTTTTCATCAATGGGAATAGTAAATACAAAAAGGTTATTGTTTTCAGCTAAAGTGTGCAAATTATATTTGCATATTATGTTTCCAAAAAGAATTATTTTTCAAAGTATTGCTCAAAATTTTCGTTTATGAATTAAGAAATAAAATGGATTCAAAATCTTAATAGCAAAAAAAGTCAAAATAATTTTTAGTATCGCCTATAAAAGTTGAATAGCGGTATTAAAGTAGAAAATATACATTTAAATTTGATACGATAAACTAAAAGAATACACAATATTTATCTTACGCAAAAAAAGTATCTTTAAAAACATAAGAAAAATTAAATAGTAAAAATTCATTCGCGTACTATATTTTTTGTGCATTAAAAGAGGAATTGATAAAATATTTTCGAAAAAAAACCTGTAAACAATTGGTCGGGGCATACATAAACAACGAACTTCGTTTCATAAGGCAATCAATCAATATTTGTTAACATAAATAATCAGGTAATCAAACGTCTGCTTGCGTAGAATACATTTGCTTAATAAAAAATACAGGCGCTTGTGTTTGTGTCGAAATCATTCTCAAATAAATAATCAAATTTAATATTTTTTCAATTATAATAGGCTAAACAACTGATGTACATTCGAAAAAGATGATGTAAAAAAAGTGTTGTTTGCATAATAAGAAATCAATTAATATAAAATAAGTGAATAAATAAGTAAAAAATGTCTGTCCTAAATATTTGAAAGTGAAAAGGATTTTATTAAATAAAAAGAGAGAATTATTCGAATAACAAAAAGAGGATAATTTAGGTGAATAGAGGTAGTAGGTTAGTGTGAAAATCTCGATTTAAATTAATTGAGTAAAATTTTTAAAATATATAAAGACAGTTACTACGTAAAGATATCATTCTGAGGATCCTTGAAATTAAATGTTGAAAAAAATAAATTCTCAAACTTCATAAATATTGGTTTCTTTGTCTAAATAGAAAATAAAAAGATCATAGCCTAAAACAAAAGAAATTACATGGAAATTGAGAGTAGTGAAATAATATTTGAGAAACGTTAACTAAATGATAAAGAATGATGATTTAAAAAAATGATACACTATTTCAGCAAAATAATTTAAGTGATAAGGGGAGTGCTAAATTTGATTCTAAAAAAATGAATTAACAGAGAATAAATATGTATCAAATAAAATGAAATAAAAAAAAAAGTGAAAAATTTTTAGGTTCGAAATAAAAGTAGCAAAATGTATATTTCGAGAAAACAAAAAAAAAAAAAAAAAGCCATAAAAATTTTTTCTTTTTAATTTGCTTTATTGAAGAGAAAGGTATAATTCTGATGCGATTTTTAGAGGATAAATTTATTTTATAATCTTTTTTTCAAAACTAATTCGTGAAAGTGATTTTATATAAGATATGATAATATAAAAACATTTTGTAGCTTTATACACACCAAAACGTTTTTAATTTAATTATTAATAATTGAATTATTAGAAAGTGAATTGTTATTATTAAATAATTAAAAAATTATTATAATTTTATTCTTAGACTTTTATTAATATCGTTGCTTTTTAAACAAAAATTATTCTCAGCAACTGCTGCTATTAATCAAAACAGGTTTATCACTTACTATCTTGATAAAAAAGAAAGAACCAAATTTTTTTGCTGATTTTCAAATTTTTATTTTTTAATCTTTGTAATATTAGTACTCTCAACATTATTATATTTAAATTTATTATTTTTTATTTTCAAAAATTTTTACCTGTGATTTGATCAACGAAAAAATATTTGATTTAAATTTTATTTTTAAATATTTCAAAAGTAAATAAAAGATCTCAAATAAAAATAATAATAATTAAAATTTTTGTAATCTACAAAAATCATTATTAATCGCCATAAAAGTTAAATAAATTTTTAATTTTTTACATCGTTTCATAAGCTAAATTTAATAAATGGCGAAATATTTGAAAATTAAATGACTTTTATAACTTTTTATTTTTCATAATATTGTATCCATCGTTAAAAAAAATCAAACCAGATAACATAACTATTAAATAATTTTTAACAGGCAAAAAATTTTCACCGATTTAAAAGTGTTTAAATTCATGAGAAAAAATAGTATTTCTTTCTCTCAATTATTTCAGGGAACAATTTAATAGCCATTAATTAATTACAACAACAAATCATTAGGATTTATCATTGAAACGATATTTGTGTACAATTTTAAATTTTGCAATATTTTCTTTAGAATTTAACACTTGGAAAAATATGCTTACAGGATCAACTTAAGATTAAACATAGTACTAAAGAATAAAATTGCGTACTAGCTCAAAGAATATCATCTAAACTATCAATATGTGATCTAATATGTGTCTATAAATAGTTTTCTTATCATTTATTCAAGCGATCCTCAGAAATCGAAATAAATTTAATTATTCAAACAGAAACACGATTTAATAAAAACTTTCTAAAATACATACCAAAAAAATTTGATATCGAAATTTTTAAACATAGATTTAGATGATTTACTTAAATTCGAATATACATACAAACAAAACGAGAAAAAGAAAGAAATCAATTTCGACTAATGATTATATGAAAAGGAAGAAGAATTAAGAAATAAACTAGGAAAATAACTTAATTAAAGTAAGATTTTTGAACAGCCCACAATATTATAAGCATCTTTTAAGCGGTAAAATTTCAAGTTGTAAGTACACACCTTTTCAATACGAAGTTTCATTGCACACATTCATAGTTGAACATGTAAATCAAATGGAATTATTACAAATTAATCCAAATAAAATAAATATGTAAAGGCAAACAACTTTCAAACATACACACTATTTGGGATACACTTTTAATACACAACACTTTTTGTGGCGATAAGATTTTTTGTTTCCCGTTTTTTACATAATCTTTTTAGAAGATACTCAAGTAAATTATTTGAAAAAATAAGTTAAACATCTTGAAATAATTATATCAATCAAAATGGTGATTTTTACATATATAATACGATTTATTAACTCTTCTTTTTTTCTTTTTTTTTTTTTGCACAAGATGATAAGCAAACTATTTAAAAGTAATTGATAAGCGTATATTTATAAATAATTGTTAAAAAAATTTTTGATAATACTTCAAATTGCAGATGATTAAGATGAAAATGCGACATCGAGGCACATGCACACATCAAAAGCAAATTGTTTCTGACAATCGGCTTGATTAATTAAACTGCAAACATAGTGACACTGACACATCATAATCGATTCTGACATCTATTCAAATGATATTTTCTCATTATTTGAAGTTTTATGTACTTTATTCTAAATGTTGATGAACTATTCTCAGTAGTCAGTTTCGAATTATTTTTAGAATTAACAAAAAAAAATAAATAAGAAAATTTTTTATTTCTTCCAAAGACAATTAAGAAAAATGAAATATTAAGAGTCTAATATACTTTGTTCACTGAATTAATATTCTGAAATTTATCTAGAACATTGGGACCTTTGACATATTTTTCAAAGTTCCAAGACTTATTTAAATTTTTTTTAGACAATTTGAAATTTGAATTTTTATCAAATAATATAAACACAATAGAAAAAAGTTAGACTTTAATCCGAATAATTGGCTAGTTGAAGAGTATCCTCAGTTGCTAATTAATTGGTAGTATGATGAATTTATACTTTAGAAAAAATTATTTGAATAAACAGTAATATACGTAAAAATATCCTTTAGTGGCCGTTACTTAAACTAAAATGCATGTCATTGTAATTCAATTAATTTAAATAAAAATCATAGAAAAGAATCTAATTGATAGATAAATCAAGTATAAACAAAGCGTATACATTCATACAATTATTACGAAAAATTTCAAAAAAAGAAACTAGACCCGCTCCGGCCGTTTGTTAGTTAAAGACTAAATGTTGCTTACATACTCTGTTTAAAATTTTTTTTTCTAAACTTTTCATATTATCAGCGCTTGTGTGTTAAACACTGAAATACAGTTAGTGAATAAAATGCATACATTGTATGCTCGGCGCGGCGTTTTAATCCAGCTGTTGTATGATTTGTTCATATACCGATCAGCGCAATTCAATTTTTTTTTAACTGAAAGGAAAATTTTTTTTAGTATATTTTATTTTTTAGTAGTTCTGGCTACAAATTTAAGTTGTTTTGACTACTTCTTTAGCACTCTACTTTTTGAAATTAAATTTTAAGCGATTTCAAACAAATTTCTGAACATTAAACTTATATTAATGCTTAAACTTAAAAAAAGTATTCACGTTTTAAAGTTAAAAAGAAAAAAAAAAAAAAAGAAAGACCATCAAACTATACCAATTTTGCTGTGATTTCTTACTTTAAACTAGTCGAATCGCAGCTTCACAATGCATTCGGTACAGTAAAATATGTATGAAACACTAATATTAAAAATAAGTTTGTGTGAGTGTATACAGATCACATGCACAATGTATACATGTGAACTTACATTTTACAGGAATTTATGCTCTTTAATCCAGTACAGGAAGAAAGGAGCGACTAAATGCTCTCTTTTATTATATATTAAATATTATCAACAACGCACAAATCAATAACTAAATCTAATGTCCTTCTTAGATTTTGGTTCTTTAATTGAAAATAAGGTGATTTAAATTATGAACTATTCTCTTTGAATTCAAAGCTTGAAAAATGTGCATTTAAGTATGTACTAGATTCGCAACTTCACTTTTAAATATATTTCTATAATTACACAAATGCAATAAATATATTTAATTTGACCAAAATGAAATATTTTTCCTTTTTTCATGATCAATGGCTTTTAATTCACCTTTTTTCTAATTGATTAATTATTATCAAAAATTAAATAGCTTTTATTACATTGACAAACAGATAAAAAATTTGATGATTACTGTTTCCGGTTCACGGATTTTTTCGTAATTTATAAGCCAATACACTAATGAAATGTTATTGACTCATTTAAATGCGCAGTGTGGAGAACATTTTGACGATAAATCATTGACCGGGATTATCGATTACTAATTTTTAATCCGATATCATTAAGTCAGATTATTTAATTGATTTAAAAGAGCTATCAAACCAAGATGACTAAATGAGCGATAAATTCGATTTCTATCTAAAAGAATGAATATTTGTGTAAACTATTCAACATTTAGTTTATAGATATACCTTTTTTGTTATTTAAAGTAACACTAACAAGCACTAAAATATAAACTTATCACAGACTAAAATGTCTAACACATTTAAAAATTTTTTTTTTGAACAAGCAGCAAGTAAAGGTTTAAATTTTCTGGAAGGTTGTTTGCCTGAAAAAAGGAATTTCAATATTATCTTCTACTTATCGCTATTATCATAAGCAGGTAAAAAAATGCGATATCGAAATTATCTTCACACATTTTTTACCTTACATCTATATGGGTTGTGTTTATAAATAACTAGAACATTATTATGAGTACTTATTGTAAGTCTAGTGACTTAAAAAAACTGCACATGGCGTAATATCAGCGTTGTTCTCTACTTTTCCTCAAGAATCTTGTCTACTTATTCAGTAAACGGTGTGTACAAATACACACATTTTGTCTAAAAATTCAAAAATGCACAGTAAAATTCATATTAAAAAGTCTAACATATTGAGACCTAAATACTCCTAATAGTTCGATCTATTAGATCAATCTAATAAAGCCGAATAACAAGGGTTGACTTGTAGGGAGCACTAAAATCAATAATATCAATTTAGTTGTTGTCAAGTGATCTTTGAAAGAATTTTTTGTTGGACACAAACATTTTGTTACACACTATTCAACGGATTTTTCATCCAACGATGAAATCTAACCTTGTGATATATGGAGCTTGATTCTGTATTTGTTACATACCTACCAGATACATCAGATATTATTCGTTTAAATAATCACACTTGAAAAAGGTAAATATTACATGTAAATTCTAAGAGTTCAAAGCTTGTCTAAATTAGCAACTTTCAAAAATATTAAAGAAACCTAAACATTTACCTCAGAATATCCTATAAAAAAAAATTTTGATAGCACTTCAAAAGTGCAAGTAAACAATTTTTTTTTGTCTCAAAATAGCAAACGATTGACAAAAACAATGGATATTTGACTGAATTTCAAAAATTTAATGATTTGCTTTCTATGAAAACATTTCTTTCGTTAGCAAATACCTAAAAAATTACAAAAAATTTTTAAATGTGTTAGACATTTTAGTCTGTGATAAGTTTATATTTTAGTGCTTGTTACTTGCCTTATTTTTTTTTCAATTCAAATATTAGAATATTACTAATTAATTGTTTAG
>BLXL01002225.1:0-10231 GCA_023170135.1 Acarapis woodi
CAATTGACAGTGTGGAAACATTAATTCGCCATATCCGGGTAGTTCACGTACCATTTTGAGATACTCTTTTCGTTTCGAACAATCTTGTAAAGCTTTTAATTCGTAAAGCCTTTTACCTGGATTGATAAGACCACGATTAACATCTTCAATCGCTTGGTAAAATATAAAATTTTCAGACAGCTCATCTCGACAAAGATCAATTTCATTTTGAATAGAGAACAACCATTTTTTGAAAGCCAAACACGTAGAGTTCGCTGTTGAATAATTTTGAATATATAAATTATGTACCTAAAATAAAAAGATAATGTTAAAATAAAAGAATGTATTTTATGTGTTTTTAAAAAAAATTACAATTTCATTCTCTTTCAATTTACGATCAAACGAATACTCCATGATCTCAAATAGAGCAAATAATTTAGCGGCCTCTTTATCCATGTTTATTTTCATAATTAATGCATAATAAAGTTCATTGGCGGTTGAATTTTTTCTCATTGTCAGAGTGACACAGTTGCGGTCTGGCAAAAGCACTTTAAGATCGACTAAAGTAGTTGAACTTTCATCTTCATGATCTGTTAGAAAGTCTTGCATTGTTTCAGATTCAGCGATCACTCGAACTGCACAAACTTTTTCTAGATACAATTCAAGACCACGCCTTCTGGCATCTAATTGTTGATCACTTAATTGGAATGGCCACTTTCCGGGTAATTTTGGAAAATTGAAACCATCAAATATACGCTTTAAATTATTATGCAATTTAACAAATTCACTATATCTACGGCTACATAGATGACGACCGGCCATGTAAATGTTAAAAACAACATATTTTTGATTATTTGGAGTAAATGATTCATTATAATGGAATATTTTTTTTGTCTGCTCATTATTATAGACAATATGGTAATCTGGTATGGAAATAGGTAGACTGCGTTTTTCACTATAATCTGGAGTAGTATAAGCATATTGATCATCTAATGGTTCAAGTTTTAATGCTTCACTTGCTGTCACACTAATTACAGTTATTGTCAACTTATCACCGCCATGTTTGATCAAATCCACTACTTGTTTATGCGTTGCACCCTCAACATTCACACCATTTCTAAAAAAAAATGTATTTAAGTGATCGAAAATTAGTTTTTTTTTTCTGTCTAAAAAATAAATATATTATATTAACTTACACTTCCAAAATACGATCTCCTTTAAGAATACCAGCTTTTTCTGCTACACCTCCAGCTAATACTGCGCTAACGTGTTGTAAAGGTGCATATAATTGACCATTTATACTAAAAAATATCATATAAAAATTAATTAATGTAATTTACGCGAAAAAATAATTTACCTTCTTAATACGCCGCCTTCGCTAACTTGTCCTCTGACATTGAAACCAAAACCAGTTTCCGTTTTACACATTTGTACAACTCTAGGTCCACTACAATTGGAAGACATTTTTTATTTGTTGATCAGTTGTTCAATTCTTATGAAAAATAAAATAGTTAACTGAAAAATAAGATTTTTTTAATTACTATTTCTGTAGTAATTTAATTTGAGAATATAAAAAAAACGAAAAAATTTCCTTTGAGAAAATGTTCTGAAAACAGGTCATCTTAAAATCAACAAAGATTTTCTAAAAAGAATACTGATTAAATATTTAACGACAAACTGAGTGGGTTGAAAAATATCTTGTTCGAAAAAAAAAAAAAAACAACATTTTTTGCAAATAAAGCATCGACAGACGTGAAATTTTAAGGAAATTATACACCCATTCAATCGAATACTTTTATTGGATATCGATTACAGTTTCGATTACATTCACATAAGAATTATGATTAGAACACAATTTTGAGAAACTGTCATACTTCTTGAGATTTATTTGTTAAATATTTTAGAATAAATTGTATAACTAGATTGTAATATAACAATTTTTTATTATTATTTAAATTTAATTTGATTAAATGAAATAATTATGATTCGATTGTATGATATTATACGAAGATCTGTTTCCATTCTTCACTATAAATGAAAATTTAATTAAAAAAAATTCTTAGCCTGCAAATTAAATCTTGAATTGTTTTTATTTATCAAATTCAGAAAAAAATCATTAAGTTAAGTTAAATATTAAAAAAAATTCACAAAATTCACTTACAAATCTCAAATGAATAAAAAAAAAGATTTATTTTTGAAATAATAGCAAAAAATTCATCTTCAATTGAAATATTCTATTAAAAAAAATCACGAATTATTGTTAAATATTGTGATATATATTAACTATATACTACACAATGCATTCATGAAAAATATCAAGATTTTATTAGAGATGAATAACTAAATATGATAAAGAAAAAAGATAAAATTAAAATAGCAAAGTATTTCACACAATAATGAATATTTTTTTTCATACATTAATAATCTCAAAATCTTGTATTTTAATTAAGAAAAAAGAAAAAGTTCAAGTAACATTTTAAAAAATTTATATATTTCTTATCAAGTTCAAATGGACATTTGATTTAAAAATTTTTTTTTTATTCAAATGCGATATTTTTCGTATAATGAATATTGTGTTAGCAAGATGCTAAACAATGAAATGACAAGTTATATTCTAGGCCAGGTGAATGATAGAACGTGTTCTTTATCTATATTACTATTTAATGCTTATTAGGATATGTAAAAAATTGCTGACCCCTTCATACAAAACACTAACGAACATTTATACTAAAATTCAATAAAGCATCGATCAATGAATATGAAAAATCAAACAAAAACTTTCAAATACAATTTCAAAATTTTGAGTTTTACAGATTTTAAAAAATCTAAAATGTGTTAAAAAGATGCTTGTTAGGTAGGCGATTTAAATCATTTGAAACATAAAAAATATACTCATTCTATCTGAGCATGACTATTTTAAAATATCAATAAATTTTTTAAATGTCATTACCTATGATTTACTATTTACAAATAGAATTTTTTCTATTAATCATTAAAGAGAACGAATAATTCAAGAGAAGACGATGCTTAGCTTTAAAAATTGTTGCTTAAAATCGAAAATTTTCGCGAGGTAATTACGATTATTTAGTTCAAGTGTAAATTTATTTTACAATTAATCACGAATTTTTTTTTAATCGTTATAGAAAGTCACATTTATATAAAATGGCACAGAAAAAAATTAGCAAAACGAATTCTTTTTTATGATATTGAATGATTCGAACTTTTGATGTTGAAATACTTTTTAAATAGCAACACAATAAAAAGTTGAATGAAAATTTTTCACAATAACATAAAATTAATAAAAGTGCTGTCAATTTTAAAAATAATAAATTTATGAACGAAAAAAAATTGAATATTAAATGAGATTCACATCATGTATCTGAAAAAAAGGATAAATTTGAAATTTAAGGATTAAAGATGTCTTGTTGAAGTATCAAACTGTCAAATGGATCTTAGGAGAAAATTGAGAAAAAAATTTTATCAAAAATCTCTCAAGATACCCGTAAACAATCAAATTGTAAGAATTATTTTAAGCAAACTTACTAGGACAAAATTATTCACCAAAATGAACAGTTGTGTGGTCAGCGGACGTAAATTTCATTGCGATTTAATAATTATTAGAAATTTTTTGAAAAAAAAAGAAAAGAAAATTGTAAAGAAGCCGATGAAAAATTTGCGACTTTTGACATTAATTACAAAAGAAATATGTCCATACAGAACACAAGATTAAAAATGAAAGAAAAATTTGTTCAAAAAAAAAGATTAAACCAATTATTGATAATTATTGAAGAAATTGTTATTTTCACCAAAAGAATAATTCGTGCAAATAAAAATATTAGTCGAGGATTTTTTTGTAGTATGATTTTTACCTAAAAATCAAGTTTTTTTTCATAAAAACTAATAAAGAATTTTTTTTTTTGTAAAAGTTTAAGAACCATGAATAAATTTTATATAGTAAAATAGTTAAAAATAATGTTTATTTATTTAGAATTAAAATATAGAAGATTAAAAATTTTTTATTAAATATGTAAAGCATAAAAAAAATATTTTATCATCTTTTAATCAAAGTGTTTTTCAAATATTTCGAGATTAAAAATAAAAAGGTATTGACAAAATTTGAATTAATTCATCGAAAATTTGTATATTTCTTTAATAAGTTCAAATTTATAGTCGAATCTAATCCCAGAAAAAGTTATAAAATAAAATTACGAAAGAAAAGAATAGAAAGGCGAAAAAACTACGTAATTTTTCATCTCAATTGATTTGGAGTAAAAAATTAATATTTGAAATTAGACGAAAAATTTTCTTATTTGTTTGAAGTTTCGAAAATAAAACACTAGGGGTGTTCCATGAAAAAAAAATAATTGAAAAGTTTAGTGATAATAAACTGATTTTCATTTTATATTCACTGCTAAGAGTCACGCTTTTATTTTATTTTTCTTTATTTTTCATTCATCTATTCGTTTTAACCTTTTGAAAATAGATTTAGATCGAAATGCTAAAACCTAATGATTACACTACTGTTGTATTGGGCAAAAAACATCCATCTGGTAAGTTCTTTTTAATGTGTAAATTATTGGGATTAAAATAATTTCACGAAAGATTCGCCATTAGAAATGATGAAAGATGTATAGTAAATTTAATTTTTCATTTGCAAAAGGTGCTCAACTAAAATCTGCTAAGGCAGTTAATCAGGCTCAAAGGAAAGGCCTTGAGATTTGTACAACTAAAAAACAAAACGCTGCATCAAATAAACAACACACTCAACCGCAAAATGTGATGAAATTAGACAATGAGACGGATGTGGTCAAAGTAAAAACTGTGGATTTAAGTGTCGGAAAAATCATTCAACAGGCTAGACAAGAAAAAGGATTAACACAAAAAGATTTAGCAACTAAAATAAGTGAAAAATCACAAGTTATTGGTGAGTTAAAAATTCATTTATTGGATATACTTGACTGGTATAAAATTTATAATAAATGCGCGCGAATGAAATTCAGTTTTCAAGCATATTTTATCGTAAACTAATTTAACGTTTTTTGAATTTCATTTAGTTAGTCTCTAATTAGCGTTTCAGAATCATTTAACTTTGTATCAATGCATCCTATTCAATCAACCAGAAAATTAATTACTATATTTTATTATATTGAAAAATCAGATTAGAATTTTAAAATTCTTTACTCATATTCACATTGAAATATTAACATTTAAAAAATTCGTTAAAACTTTTATCTCACTAATTGAAAATTTTGAATTAAAGCCTAAGTTATGAAAATTTATTTATTTGTCAGTCGGCTAAATTAATTAAATCTTTTTTTTTTAATTGATGATTCACTTTAGTTTATGGTGGGTAGCTTAAAAGTAGAATTGAGCTTTGTTCGGTAAATGCAACCTTCTTATCTGTGTAATATTTATCTGATTACAAAATTTTATAGATTTACGTAAAATTTTGAATATTTATTTCAACAAAATTATAATACTCATCAATCAATTTCACATTAAGAAGACTTCATTTGTCTTATTTAATTTTATCTAGATCGATTGTTGAATAAAAGTAAATGTACTTGATTAAATAAACAATAGTGTGTTACCATGTTTTAACGGAAAAAGAATAAATTGATTTGCTATAATCGAATATGCCACTGATAACTAATTTTATTCATAGAACATCGACATTCTTCGATTCACTTAGCACAGAATAGTTTAAATAATATTTATCCTTGATTTTATTGCATCAAATTCTTTTTTCAATACATTACTCTCTTTTGATAAGTATCATTCTCAGTGTGGAATTTACCGAATCTAGCAATAAATATTTTAGCTTTTTTTCAATATGAAATGAAAAAGTTGCAATTTTGATAAATCAAAAAAAAATTTATTCGAAAAATCATTTTATAAATTGATTTAGCAGCACGAATTGCCTAAATTATTCGTGATATAATCAGATTTTTTTATTGCATATTTAAGTGATTGGTCCTTTTTTTTTTAAATTCATTAAAAACTTGATCTTTATTTTGTTTATACAGACTAAATTTCTTTCTAATCGTTTCTGGATTGATTCAAATGCGTTTAAAAAATTTTTTTATCAGCGAACCAAGCTTTAAAAACTTTTTACAAAACATATCTACAAAATATGTATTCGAGACATAAAGTCAATATACTAGAGTGTTATATAAACAAATTTTTTATGTGTTCTTATTGCAAATCAGAAATATATTTAAGCAAATATTTTTTGAGAAATTTCTAATCTTTTTAAATAATACTTATCATATTAACAAATATCCATAAATTAATGCAGTTTGTAGCCTAAAAATATATCTTAACAAAAAATTTTTCTTATATGACTTTTATTTGTAGTTGATTTCGAGAATGGCAAAGCTGTTACAAACAATCAAATTCTCACCAAATTGGAGAAGGCTTTGAACATCAAATTAAGAGGAAAGGACAAAGGTAAACCACTGATTGTAGACAAGAAAGCAGTCACAAAATAGATTGTTTACTAATCGTATCAATTTCACCTTGGGTGATAAAAATCCTCTTGTAATCGTCAATCATCTATTTTGTGTAATCGAATATCATTGTTTTAATTCTGTAGGAGTTTTTGTCTTTTGATATCAAAATTTAAAATTATTCAAAAAGTCCTATTTTTCTAATCAAATAAAAGAATTTCTTATACACATAAATCTCTATCTTATGATTGCAAAATTTTAACTGTAAAACAAAAGAGCTTTATTATTTAATATAAAAAAATCAAACAAATATGTTTCAGCAAGAACATAGATAAAATTATTCCATTTGATATTTGTACATTGTTCGATGTGTCTTTCCATGACTTATCAAATAATTCAATGATAATTTGAAACTTAACCTTGGAGTTTTACCACAAAATTTAAAATGATATAATTTTTATTTATAAAAAAAATAATTAAAATTGTATTCGAAAAAATTTAGAGAATGTTATGAGGATCAAATAAAACCAGCAGGTGGATTATCTCTGAATAAGTGTTTAAATTCTTTTCCAAATATTGAAAACACTTTGAAACGTTGACCCATTTCTTCAGTTATCATTTTTACTCCAGATTTAAGTTTTTCAGCTTCTTCCGGATCATTAACATTTTTCAAAAGTTTATTGAGACGCACTTGAACACCAAGTGAATTTAAAAATGTTTGTTGATTAATTGGTCCAAAAAATGTTGAATTGACTTCTGCAATCTGAAAAATAAAATTTTTATGAATTTCAAGTTCAATTTTTTTTTTTAAATCTGCTGACCTTTTTTATCAAATCAAAATCAACGTCACTTGTCAAATCAGCCAAACCTAGGATTTAAAAAAAAAAAAAAATCAAAACCAAAAAAAATTTTTAAAATTTGAATTTTTACAATACCTGGCTTTTCAAGTGGGTGCCATAATGCATGCTCTCTAAATGCTCTAAATGTATCACGATTAATATTTTGTTGTAATTTTTCACTATAGCCATAATCGATTCCTAGAAACACACCGCTATTGTTGTTAAGTCGTTCTATGATCTTTTCGATAAAAACCATAGCTTCTGGACAAATTTCATAATCATTACCTTGTGTCGTTGGAGGAATGTAGGTTCGTGATGCAGGAGTCTCAGTGCGAGAAAGTACATATCGTAAACACTCTTTATTATCTGTGCCATTTGGGGTCATGTAATCAACAAGTATTTCACGCCATTCACCTTTATCATTTCGTTTAAATTTATGTATTGGAAGGGCATCTAAATAAATTTAAGAAATATAATAAGTATGATTTTAAAATGAAATGAAAAAATTACCTAAAAATTCATGAGCAATATAACTTGTAAAACCCGAAGTTTCCGGCACTGAATCGAGATCTTAAATTTAAATTACAATAAAAAAAAAGATTAATTTTGAATTTGGAACATTTAAAAAAAATTGAATGATTTACCTGGATACCATGTAATAGGGAAACCGAGTTTTGTCAAACTAGAATGCACACCTAATTTATTAGTATCTCCTTGTTCCAATACTGAGGTAGTTCCGCAAAGATTTTGTTCTTGTACTTGTCGAAGAAATGGAGATATTTCAACCATTGAAATTGATACACAATTTCTTGCTTTTGAAAATTGAGAAAATACTCTTGTTATATCAGCAGTCAAAGTACCTTTTAAAGGATAATTAATAAATTAAATAAAATAATTTAAATCAATTAAATTAAACTTGCCTCTGCCTGGTCCAATTTCAACAATTTTCAATGGTTTTGGTTCAGAAAATCTATTCCATTCATTAAGTAACCAAACACCAATTAATTCACCAAATAATTGAGAAATTTCAGGCGATGTTGTAAAATGACCTTTACTACCGAATACATCTTGTTTCATATAAAAGCCCTAATTACAAAAAAAAAAAAAAAATAATAATAGCAGATGTCATGATTCAAAAAAAAGAAAAAAAATTATTTTATAATAAAAATCAACCAATCTATTATTAAAAAACATAGTTTACACTATTAGGTGCTGTGAGTACGATTTTCATATATTCGTGTATTGTGATTGGACCACCAATTTTAACTTTTTGAATAATTTGATCTTTTAAGGTATGCTTTTTGACCACATTCGAACTTGCTTGAGTGGTCGTATAGTAAAAAAATTGAAAATAGTTCTTTAAGTTATTTTTAACTACATTCAGTACAAGTTTATTTTTAGATGGGATCATTTGTAAACTGTTGAGTGATGAAAACATAATTACTTTGATTAATTTTGAAGAGTAAAAAATAAAATCCAATTAAATACAAAAGACTGAAATTTGATGATTGGAATATACATTTAATAATTTAAAAAAATATAAATAAAAATAAAAGCATCACTAGCGCCAAATCGAAATAGGCAAATATGCTAAGTTGTGCATCTAATGAATGTTTGCATAACAAACATAAATATTTATTTTTAAATAGCATTCAATAATTTTTATTCCGAATCATTTTTTTGAATCAGATCTAAATGACAAAATTTTGATGCGAATTCTTTATGGAATTTTATCATTTCTTTACTTGTTCTTGGTTTGCTATTTTGAATCGCAGACATATAATCGTTAAATGTAAGATGAGTGAGTTCTTGATTCTTGGATAGACTTTCACGTAATGCAATTACAAATGCATCATGGCAAATAGTAACTATTTCAGCACCTGAATAACCTTTTGTTTTATAAGCAAGTTGATCTAATTCATTATCATAATCATTAGTTTTATTAGTTAAAGTTAAGTCTTCCATAATTTTATGCACTTCTTTATCGCATTTATAAGGCACTTTCTTGATTTTAATATTAAAAATTTCTCTACGTGTTTCAAAATCAGGCAAAGGTACATAAACAATTGAATCAAGTCGACCTGTCCGAAGCAGACTGTGGTCAATTATGTCAGGCCTATTTGTAGTGGCAACCACAAAAACATTTGAAAGCTTTTCGATACCGTCTAATTCATTAAGCAAAGTAGAAACAACTTTATCATTAACAGAATTAGCTTGTTTGGCATCTGAACTACGATTAACAGCGATTGCATCGATTTCATCAAAAAATATAATAGACGGGGCAATTTGTCTTGCCTTACTGAAGAGATCGCGAACTGCTCGCTCTGATTCACCAACATACTTACTAAATATCTCAGGTCCTTTGATGGAAATAAAACGATGTTGACATTCAGTCGCGAGTGCTTTACCAATCATCGTTTTGCAATTACCTGGTGGACCATACATAAGAACGCCTTTAGGCTGCACTTCGTTGAATCGATCATAAATATGCTTGTATTTAATAGGCCAAACGAGACATTCCATTAGTTTTCGCTTTACTAACTCCATACCGCCAATTTCGGTCCAACGAACTGCTGGCACTTCCAATTTTATTTCTCGCATAGCACTCGGTTTCACTTGAAAGGCTGCTTCTTGAAGATTATCAAAAGTTAGATAATTTTTTTTTTCTTCCACACATTTCATCACAGCTATAGATATAATAAGATCAATATCCGAACCTGTGTAGGCTATAAGATTCCGTGCAAATTCTTGTATATTTTCTAAGGTGATTCTATGTTCACATCTTTTTAATATTTTTTCTACAATCTCTACCCTTTCTTCATAAAACGGTACATTAAATTCAATTTCAAAATCAAATCTCTTTGATCTTCTTAATTTTGAATCCACATCATCCATACTGTTTGTTATTCCAATCACAACTATTCGTCTTTTGTCGATTAAATTATCGAAAAACTCATATAATAA
>BLXL01002236.1:0-20140 GCA_023170135.1 Acarapis woodi
TTTTTAGTACTTAAAAAAGAAAAGGAAAAAATAAAGTGGAGGTATTTATTTTGACAAAAGCATTGTCTTTAATCAAACGAAAAACAAAAAATTATCAATAAATAATTAAGAGAAAATTTATTTGGTGGTAATCTGACCACATAGAAATTTATTTCCAATCTATTAAATTTAAAAAAATGCTTCATTCAATGAATTTTTTCCATACATAACTTTTAGCTTTGGTTCGTCTAAAAATAATTTAATTCAAGTTACTGTACACATTTTAATTAGGATAATGATACCTCAAAGTACTTTATATAGTTTTTGTCCATTTGAGCCCCTAAAGAAAGTGTAATATTTTTCAAATCTGCAAATTTGTCACATATATTATTTTGAATAGCTATAATTACATTTTCTAATTATTTTTCGTGATTTCAAAACAATTCAGCTAGCTGTTATTAGCATCAATAAGATTTGGTAATTAAAAAATATTTGCTTTTTCAGCAATTTTCAATTATAAATTATTGTCTTTTAATTCCAGCAATAGATTTCCGTCCACCTTTGCCGAATTAATTATTTGGGCACCCTGACAATATATTTTAGCAAAATTGAATATTTCAAATATTAGTTTATTTGAAAATTAATCACAATCGCCTTTTAAATTAATTGATTTTTTAAAGTAATCGTTTAACAGACTGTATTAGTTTGTCCTGTAGCACTTATACAACTGTTATGATGACAAGATGAAGTTGGTCTCAAAAACGGGGCCCAAAAACCTAATAAAAAATTTCAAAAAATAAATTATTATCAAATATACAATTAATAATGGAAAATTTGATGGATAGGGAATAAACTTACCAAAAGTTTCTTTGAATGCAAGCCTAAACTTCAAAGACATTAGTTGATAAAGAATCGGGTTGATAGTGGCTGTTAAATAGTAAGTAATAGCTGAAACATAAGTTAATATTCGGTAAATAAGAATAAGAAATTCTGGAGAATCACGTCCTATATGCGATGCCATTATTCGTTTCTCGAAAAATGAACATCATTTTTTGGGATTCGACGAAAAACTTATTTTCTACTAGATTGCCGAAAAAAACTTAAAATAGGGGAAAGTAAAAAGGAGGAGTATATGTATCCTATATATCAGGGTAGCTATTAGAAATTATAAATACAAGTTAAACAATATAAAGAAATTATAATAGTGAATTTCATTTCGTTTGAAAATAAAAAAATCTTTATTATAGTTATTTTTACACTTGTTTGCTTCCACTTTTTTTTACTAATGTCCACTTTGTCTTGATTTCGCAACTGCCAAATTTAATTTTATTTATCTGCTCTTATAAAAAATATAATAATAAATCACATCATTCGCTTTACTATTCACAGATTTTGTTGTTGCAAAAATTTTTGATATGATTAATCAATAAAACTTTCCTTAATATAAGAATTATGGTTAAAATAAATTTAATATCTAAATCGAAGAAAACTAAGTGCAAAGTTCCATTTTGTTCAATCGTTTTTATAGATCGACATCAAGCTGTTCATAAACAAAGGATTCATGCTCTAAGAGCTGTTTATTACTCTAAAAAAACTACAATTTTGAGATATCAAGCTGTTGCAAGACGTTATATCGAACGTCATTTGAGTTCCCAAGGATTAACAGCATCTGAACAAAAAAAATATATCGGTGAATTCAGGGGTCATAATCCTACTCTATTTGCTAACAAGTTCACAACTCTTCTTCGGTTAAATGAGCCAATCGCTAAGTTGTTAAATGATGTAATGAAAGATTTTAAAGCACACGAGAAGGATATTAGTTTAGCGATGAAAAATTTTGAAAATTTAATTAAAAAAGATAGTTTTGTTGATGAACATGTTAGTGGTATTAATAATGAGCCGATCAACGAAGATAATTTTATTGTGTATCTAAAGTTAGATCGCGAATTTCTTAAAGTTTCTCAGATAAAAGGCAAATTCGATTTCAGAAGATTTCTTGTATCGTTATTATTGGGCTATGTAGGACGGAGCAGTCGATTTAAATTGCGGCAACAAGGTCACAATGCCTCAAAAAGAGCCTTGATCACTATAAAAATTATAGTAAACACTAAAAATGTCCGTGTTATTGAATTCATTGAATTAATGATAATTAAATTGCTGAATAATAAAAATTTCAAGACAAATCAAAAAAATGGAACAAATTACTATGTAAATGGTTTATCCTACAAAGCTCATCTGTATGTCGGCATTCACTTTCTCAAGGTTGGATTTGAGATGACTAAACAATATCTAAGTGAAAATGACTTGGTTGGTGATGATCAACTGTTGGTCCGATCCCCAGAAATAAAATCGTCACAAGAAACTTTTTATTCTTCTTCATCTGAAACTGATACACAAAAATCTAAATATTCACCTCAATCAATGATAGATAATTATGAATTCTCAACTTTAAAACCTTTAAAATGTACTCCGCTAATCAAAAAATTTATCGCAAATTGTAAGATAGTTTCTACAAATCGTAAAGTCACTAAGACACAAGATTTGTGGGAAAATTTTCAATTATTCTGCCATCTTAACAGCATAGTTCATCAATTGAAAAATTTTAATCCGTTCGCTAAAATTCTAAGTAGCCTTAAATTATTTGAACCTGCGAAATCAGGTAAAAGAGGTTATCATTGTAAAATAATGCACAAGCCGTCTATAATCGAAGTAATTGTAATTTATAAAATTCAATTTGCAAATATTATAGACAAATTTTGTTATTATTTAATTATTTTTTTCTATATTTTTTGCTCCTAGTATCCCACTTCATCAAATGTAGTGAAATTAAATCATGATAACAGTAAGCAGGTAGATGTATTCCAAAAATTGAAATTCAACATCACTCAACTAATGACTAATTTAAATTATTAGAGACGGGTATAATAAATATCAAATAGCGAATTCTGCCAGATAAGATGAACCAGAAGTAAAATTTTTAGTAAAGTATAATAACAATTTGATAAAATTAGACCTCTGATGATTGTAATTTTTTTGTTTTTTCATTTAGCTTTCTTTTAAAAAACAAGATTAGACTATGAAAAAAATGATTAACTCACTAGAAACCTAAAAAGCCAAGACATTATTTCAAAGATCTGCATTTAGCACAATTACCGAAAATAAAGAGAATTCTTAATTCATACAATGAACTTAAAAAACCTAATAGATCTTTCCAAATTGTTCTTTTTATATAATCAAAAGAAATTCACATATTTTTATATTTGATTTATCTAATTTTGATAAATATGCAATAAATTAATTTTTGAATGCTCGAATTTCTGCAACTGAAAAACTTTTTTTACCAGAGAAAAAAAATATTTCTTATTTACTTTGCGCATGTTTTTTTTCTTTTTTTTTTTTTTTATTTTAAATATGTTTAATCATCATCTTCTATATACATAATTTTTTGCTTTCCCCTAGTTCTAGTTTTTTTGTGAAAATTATCAGCAATTTAGTTTTTCGTCAAATCGCAGAGTGTGAAGTTAATTTTTCGACAAGTTATTCGTTGAGCATGAAAAAATGACCAACAAAAAAAAAATGAGACCACAATACAAACTGATAATTTTAAATTATTTACCGTATTTTTAGATGCATTTCATGAAAAGAAGAAATTTTATTTAGTTCTGTTTGGTATGATTTTAACTTTATTTATTTTATAACGATTTATTTTTTTCTAAAATATCTTTGCAATCAATTTAAATTGAGAAAAATTGATAAAATTTAAATTCAAAAATCAGACTCCGAGAATTCAAAAAATTCATTCCTTTTAGGTAGAATAGGGAGAACATATAGAGCGTACAAATAAAACTCAAGTAAATTATTCAAAGATTAAAGCGGACATGATAATTAAATCTAATGTTAGCAGATTACAAGAAAATAAAAATAGTTAAGAGTGGTAAATAAATTATCAAATAAATATTCAGTGAGGAAAATTTCTAAATTTTAGATTGTTTATTGAACATAATGATTAATGTTGAAGGGGGAAATAGATTAGAACTTATCAATGCAAAAAAAAAAAAACAAGTCCATTAAACTTATTGTTAGTGCAGACGATGTTAAAATTTTTTATTTAATAAATTTATTTCATAAAAATTGTTAAGATAAAAGTTTTAAATTAAGTACACAGTATAATTTATATACATTTTGAGAGATATTAATAGTACAGACGATTTTTTTTCTCTCGTGAATTGTTTCAATCAGCCCCTAAAATGCTTAATTTTTTTATAAGTCAATTTTTGAGATAAGCAAATTAATGAATTACTAGATGACCAGCATTTTGAAAAAAAAAACTGAAAATTTTGATCTTTCTTACCCCGAAAAAAACACTTTTACAGAGTAATCAGCGTACTTCAAAAGTTTTTACCAGTAAATCTAAGAGATAAAGATAGTTATTCATTTTAAATTTATTTACTCAAATTATCATTTTCCATTAACAATGTCTTTTAGGCTAAATAAGAAGTCATTCAGTAAAATAAGTACAATAAAATTTTTCATTAGATTAAATCTACCAATAATTTTTTCACTCCTAATATACTATTCAGAAGTAACAATATATGAAAATACATCTTTTCATCTAAAGATCAATGCGATTTTCGTATTTATTTCGGGCGCAACCCTTTAAAAGATTTTTTTTCGAAATAGAATCAATTTTTTTTTTCACTACTTGACACAAATTTCAATTTATATTGAAACTAAACTGATTCAAAAAAAAAAATTGAAAAATAAGAGAATTTTTTTATTCTTATAAATTAAACTGAACAAGAAAAGTCGTTTCTTAGATTATGTGAATCGATGTTGTCTTGTATTTTATTTAGATTAAAAAAAACACAATTAGGAAAGATTTTAGATAAAATAGTTCAAAATAGTTAAAAAAAAACCTAGTATCATGTTCTAAAAGTAAAAAAATTATTTTTTTAAATATCCATTGATTATTTTTTTCATTTGAATAATTGTTTATTGAAATTTTTGTGATGAATTTTTCTGAACCGATTTAATTTTAAAAAATAATCCTAAATAAGCCTCAATTTACAAAACTCTTCCAAGCTTTAAAAGTTGTAATTTCAATTTTTTAACATTCATCTGAAAGGTTTTGTCTCAAAATCATTGATAAATAATTTTAGATACAGACTTTGCTTACTTGAATGTCAATAAATAATTTAAATAATTCTTGAAGATTGATTCAATTGCGTGTTTTGAAAAATTTTGAAAATTAAGATTATACGTTTGTTGTACTAAAATAATCGATAAGCTAATATATTATAATATGACTCAAATATATTGAACCAAAATAATATGTATTGTTTCCTGTTCATTAATCTATACATAATTTTTCTTTTTTTAATACAATTCTATGGAACGTCTTTTTGATTTGCGTTGTCAAAAAAAATACAAAATCAAAATTTTTTTTTTCGTATCATTTTCAGTATTGAATTTAAAAAAATGAATATAGGTTATCAATATGATTTATTGAAGCAATTTAAAAAAAAATAATAGGAAATTTATAAGTATTTAACTCATCAAAAAAAAAATTATTATATTGCGAAAAATAGATTGAAATTTTTTATCAATTAAATTTAATTCAATTTATTAATTAATTTTTAAGCAAAAAATGACTTAAATTTTATTTTAAAATGATAAATTAAGAACAAACAATCACACATATTTTGAATATTAATTGGTATTTTCATGCTTTTTATCAATGCGTTTAATTTTGAAAGACAAGATCGCATACAATAATAATTTAAAAAAGATATAAACTATAAAAGTTTTGTCTGAGTACATTTAATAAATTTTATTGAATTTTTTACTCAAAACCATTTAAAGCAATTATGGACAAAATAATCATGATCATTAAATATTATTGAATTTGCAATTTTGATTTTAAAAGCATCTTAAATAAAAAAAATAATAAAATCAAATTGACTGAACAATTATATTTTTCGGAAGAAAAATTTTTGAGTTGAATTGATTTTTTTTTTCAAAATTCTTATTTTTTTAAATTTCAATAATTGAAAATTCTGATAATTTGTATTAAAAAAAAACTTATTTATTAAATAGGCTCAATAAGAAATTTTTTTGTATATGTATAATAAAGAGTATTTTGTAGTGACGCATGCACGATCAATGTTTTCATGCTTGAAGATAAAATTTTTTTTATCCATTTTTGCCCTTTTAAAATGTGTTTTTTTTTCAAAACTGTTTTAATTTTGTGGTTTCCATTTAATCATATTTATTATTTTATAATTAAGTTAGCTGAATATCAAGAATTTCTTTTAATTTAATGAATATAAGAATTTTCAGCAATTTTTTTTTCTAGCATATAAATAATTTAAATTGATACTTTTTTGTTTAATTTTTCGATAATAATTTATTAGCAATAATTAATGATACGTCTTACTCTGACTCTTAGCAATCTGATATCCTATTTATTTAGTATCAAGAAGCATCAAAATCTCAAAATTTGATCAAGTGAAAAAATTCTAATTTAATCAAAATAATAACTCAACCATTACGTGATCGAGTTTAATAAACTTTTTAGTTCTATATTAGTTAGATCATGCAACAATAAACGATTGGAAAAAAATGTCATAGGATGTCCCAAGTGTTTTTTTTTTATTTCAGTTTAACTAGGCTGTTTATATAATAATATTTTTTTTTTTTTTAAATTATCAGCCTATCAATCTTTTGAATTAATAAATTAATTAAATTTACAAACCAAAAAGAAATTTGATAATTTTCAAAAAATTTCTATAAATCCGTCTGATTATCTAATGATATTAACAAATATTATTAACAAATAGTGTCAGACAAAGAAAGTTTAAACAAAAATGAGTTTGAAAAAACGACTAATCAAAAAAGAAATTTTTGTAAAATACATTTACTTTGTTTAATACAGACTTTATAATCTTCTCAAAGCATAGATAACTACAGCTTACATTCTGCAGTTTCTAAACACTGCATGGCAATCAATTACTTCAAGAATGCTTTTTCTACATTGTAAATTATTAGAAATGTCTTAAAAATTAATTTATATTTTTCTAAGAGCACTAAATTCATGATTCACATTATGGACACAAGGAAAAATTCAATAGCAGGTCAAAAATTTTCATACAAAATTTATATTTGACTCTGAAAAAGCAGCGGGTAGTAAATATGTGATTATTGAAAACGTGTCTGTATATTAATTTCGGGTTTATACTAATTTACAAAAACGTGTGCTCTTTAGCACCCTCAATCATCTAATTTATTTGCATAAAAAATTTTATATATCAAAACAACAACCACTTCCTATTTCATAAATATTTTAAATAATTCTTCTATAATTAGCTTGACTTGCAAAGTGTAGATTCTCTAAGTTTTTTTACAAAAAAAACTAACAACATTAGAATTAGAGATTTGTATATTTTCTGAATTTAACAAAAATAATTTGAAAAACGATTAAGCAGATGCCAATGATGCAATGCTCGTGTGAACTAAAGATACCTTTTTATTAGAATTGAATTAAAAATTTATTTAGATTATTTTTTCAATTTCATGGTTTGCCATCAATGAAGTTATTGAGATTTTTTTTTCCAATAATTTAGGATATTTAAAAATAAAATTTCATCAAATAAAAAAAAGAAAATTTCCAAAAGCACATTTCGTACTATCTAATTTAAACTATTGAATCAACCGAAAAATGATTCAATTAGTTTTAATCACTAGACCTTTCATCTTGTTAAAAAGGTAAACATCAATTTATGGATAAATATGACTAGGTCGCACATAAAAGTCTAAAGATACAATTCAATTATTGATAAAATGATTGATATTTTATTTCAAATGAAAGAATATCATTTGAAAAATATCAGCCTATGCGATTCGTGTCATTTTATCTTTGAAAATTTTGTTACTTTCGTTATTTATAAAAATTTCACTTTCTTGAAAATATGTATTTTTAAGATATTTTGTTATGATTTAAATACATTCAATTTTTTTCTTATTTCAAAAATTAAATGTTATCATTGCAAATTTATAAGAATTGTTTTAATTAATACGAGATGCTGTTTTGATTTCCGAAATTTGTTGAAGAAAGAAATGATTTGATGAAAATCGACAAACATGTATCATGTCGGATAGTAATCGATTGGTTCGATAATTATTTTTTATTTAAAATTTTTGGAAAGCTATTCATCGCTGATCCATTCACAAGATTTTTATTCGATAAAAAAAAAAATCGAAAAAATATATTTTCAAACTAAATACAACAATCATTGAATTTTTTGATTTGCATGACAAAAAAAATTAGATAGACTTTTAATTTTATTTACGGTGATGCCATGTTTTATTAAGCTTGATTTAGTATCCATTTTATTCGTATTTGAAAAAAAATTTTATGTTTCTCGAATCGAAAAAGTAAGAGTAAATAAAACAGCAAAACTTAAATTCTAGCATACAAACTTTATAATTTCTAAATAATTTTAATTTCTAATTTAATCAACTATATTTTTATAAAAATAACTAAATGATAGAAAATAAATCATAATAAGCATTTAATTTTTCGATTAAAAAATTGAATAAAGAATTTAATTTCTTGATTTATTGAAAAATTCCTTTAAATTTGATACAAAAAATTTTTATTTCTAAAATTATTGATCTTGAATTTTAAATAGCTTTTGTGAAAATTTCAAAATATGCAAGTGAGAAAAAAAAATCCGATTTAAATTTTTACATTTTTTTTCATATTGTGATTAATATAATTTGGAATTATTATAATTATTATCATAATTATTACTATACCATTTAATTAATCACAAAAATATTTTTATTGATTTTTTTCGTCTTTGATCTTATTAAAAAGGAAATTTCTCTGGAATACGTGCATAGCGATTTGATTATCATGAAAATTTCTAATGTATCCATTAATTCAAGTTAATTTTTCATATTTAACTTATACATATAAAAATTTATTTTTTATGTTATATAAGATTATTTTTATAAGTGATAAATTACCAAATCGTTAAATGAAAATAAATAAAAGCTTGCGAAAATTTTATTTCTTAATTTTTCGATTGCAAATAATTATTTATAAATAGTTGCTTGAATCACTTAAACTTTAACATAATTATTCCAGACTACATTTATTTCAAGTCCACAAATTGAATCGTTGATAATGATTTTTTTTTAAATGCGCTTTATTAATTTTAATCATTTCGACATATAATCAAATTATAACAAGTTTTTTATAATTTTCTCATCAATTTCAAATTCATGAAAAAACTATAACTTAATGCTAATTGTTTTTTAAAAAAGTAATTTTAAAAAATTTATCAAATCATTTGATAATAAAATTAATATTTATATCCAGATGAAATAAGCATTTTCTATATTTAATAAATTAGATAACTAGATAAGATTAATTTTGAATGAATTTAAATAATAAAGTAATAATGACAAAAATGAAAAAATTTACAAAAAAATTGGGAACAAAAGACTAAAATTATCAAAAATAAATGCAAAGCAGTAAAAAGATAAAAAAAAAAAAAAGAATTTTAAACGGTGGGAAATGTATTCAATCGAAAAATAAAAATATTAAAGAAATCGGAAAAATTTCAAACATCGACACATAGAAACAATTTAATTTTCAAGTTATAGGATTTCCGTAAATACTTTGGAACTGACAGCTTTGATTTCTAAATCGTAGATTAAAGAAAAAGTAATCGAAATAAAATTTCAAAGTATTCAACCAAAAAAAAATTTCCAAATTTATTGAGCAAGCAATAGAACTGATTAGAAAATAAGTAATAAAAAATGATGGGAAAATAAACATTTTAATATTTGATAGAAGGTTTTAATGATATCTTTGAGATTCAAACAGTTGTAACTTAAAATTTTAGTTGATCAATTAAAATTATTCAAAAGAATTTTTAATATAATATTCTTGTAGATATCACAAAAAGAATAGAAAATATTGATCTCTTTGCATAGATTTCAGATGTCAGAAATTTTTTTAAGTTCATGAAAGTCTATTAATTTATTGATTTGACAATAAAAGATGCTATTTTATTTTCATGATCTTTTCTGTTGATGTCTAATCTATAAGTTTTTTTTCTAATAAGCTAATTTATCCAAAACTAAAAAATATTTAGGAATTAAAATTCATTTTAATGCTTGAGGCTGTCATTTCCATTAAATAAGTATTAATTAAAATTCTTCGTTTTTCATTATAGTAACAAACTCAGATTAACATTATTACAAATGAAATCATTCAATCAATAAAATATAAACTAACAATTTCATCATGATTTCCGTTGAGATTTCTGAAATTTTGAATATTTATAGATATTTTATTTTTTAATTTTTATGAAAACTATAATTCCGCTTAGTGATAAAAAATAGACCTCTGAACATCTTATATTATTATCATTGTTATAAAATTTTTTAATGAAAAAATTAGCTAATTCGAATAAGAAAAATCTGAAAATTTGTAAGATAAATTATGTTCAATTTCAAAAAAAAATTTATAATGAATGGCTTTCATTAAATGTTTTCAAGATCAATAATATCATATCTATTAATTGAAATTAATAAAAAATTTAATTTTCATCATCTCGAATTAAAAAATGGCTCAAAAAAAACAAATAAGAAAAATATTTCAAAGTTCTTCCAGAATATTTTTTAGATTATATCATTTTTTTATTTGATTCGAAAAAACGAATCGGTTTTTCAAATTTCGTATATTATTCAACATGTAAGTCATTTAGAAAATTACATAAAATTTTGAATATGAAATTAACATTTTAATCTTCACATTAATAAAATAAAATCAAAGCAAACTTATTTTGAAAAAAAATTTGAAAATAAATCACGAAGTTCATGATAGGAAGCTAATAATCTAAATTAAAAATGTTTAAATTCGATGTGCATGCGTGAAGTGATACATTAAAATAGATTAAAATACTCTCTGAATACAGATTTTGACGAATATTGAAAAGTAAAATATTTTAATTTCTTCATTTATATTATATATTTGATCTAATTTTAAATTAGAATCTTGAAAGTCATTCATTTGAAAATTAATTTTATGTCGCATTCGAAAATGAACATAATGAAATATTTTTATTCACAATGATACATTATAAAGTTAAAAAGAAAAACAACTACAGTCAGTTCAAATATCAGAAGTTAAAGTTCATAGTGCTTATTTATTCAAATAATTATTTTTTACAGTCAATTTCTTTTCTTTTTATTTTTTTTCATTTTGATAATTATCTGTCTGCTGCAGTTGATTTGAAATTTTTTTTCAAAGCTTATATTTTAAATTCTTTTTCCATTATTTGAAAAGAATTATGTGTGAATATGTAACTAAAATTCACAAAAAGTCGACAATAGTTATATCTTATAAATTTATATTGTTCTTGTTTCGTATTTCTATAACATTTCAAGATTTGTTTTGGAATAATTCTTTTCATCAAACATTGTAAATACAAAAATTGAAAATAAATATTCTACACATTATTTGTTTTTGATTTGAAAAAAATTCAAGTTCTTTAAAATTATTTCGAAGGCAAAAAACTATTATGATAATTAATGTAACTACACGATATATATTTATGAGAGTAATATGATATTCATCGAATAAATGGCACAATTTTTCAATTCAATAAAATAATTTGAAAAAATTGACAATTAAAAATTGAAATTTTGATATTGATATGAATCGTTTAAAAGTTATATAAATGATATGCGAATATTTAATCGCAAAAAAAAAAAATGATTAAATGATTGGGAATACATTCAGAAGATAAGTATTAAACCGATTTTGCTTAAAAATAAAATTTTTCAAACTTCAGCAATTGCGTTATACACAAATATTAAATTAGAGAATTACTTTCTCTTAAATGGAAAACATTTACTCGATATAATTTCAAAAAATTTTTTCAGAAATAATTTTAAAAATTAAATATATTTCTTTAAATTTATTTCACTTATGAAAACTTAATAAATATTGATAAGTTTCGATTGAAAATATTATAATTTATTTTCTCAAGATAAAAAAATATCAAATTGACATTTATTCAGCTTATGTATATGAATGTGTAAAGCAAATGATAGACTGATTTAATTCAAAATTTCACATAAACATAATACCGAATTCGTTTTGGGTCCTAATTCATCACGAGGTACACAATAAATAAATTAATACGCAAACATTTTGTTTCATTTTCTATATGAAAAAAGTAGTAAATTTATTCATTAATATATTGTCAAAATGCGGTTTTTTATATTAACGGAAACATTTTTCTAAACAGACTAGAAAAACGTGATTGCTTTTTTCGGACAATGAATTCTTTCTATCTCAAATGAATTTGGATTACTTATCAACTAAACTATCAAAAAAAAAGTTTAAAAGAATACATAATATTTCATTTCTCTAATACTCGTTTCAACGAAGGATAATAAAGTAAAAGCATCAGATTTTCATGAAGCGAATATAACTGATATCATACAAGAAAAAAACTTATTGAACAAATAGTCTTAAATTTCAAATTAACTTTGCTAAAAGACTAATGAATAATGTTTCGATTTCAAAAAATGAATCGAATCTCAAATTTAATCCAATATTTTTTAACAACGTTAATTAAGATTTGAAATTTATCATATGGGGCACTAAATGATACCTACTAATGTCGAAAATGTTTATTTAAATATACTAGCCAAGAAGAGAATTTTATAATTATTATCGTAATTCGTATAAAATAACTAAATATCTTACAAATAATTATTAATAAAAAAAATGGTTAGTTCATGGCCGTTTCATTAATTTATGTTGTCAAAATAATAACTATTTATTGAAACTTTTAATTAAAGTAAACAAAATTAATTTTTCCAAATTATTTTTACAAAAATTATTACGTTTTATTATGAAATAAATCGTGAATATTACTTTATTTTTCATTATTTTATTCTATTTTATTTATTCAAAAACAGAAATTTATATTTTGATCCAAAAATTTCCTAAATGTAATTTTACAAAATGTATTTTCATTTTATCTATAATAAAGATATGTTTTAAAAAAAAAAAAAGAAAAAAAACTATAAATTCATATGTAAATTAGTTTTTATCTTATCAAAAATATTTAGAAAATTTATAATGCATTCATATACAATTGACTAATATGATATTATTAATACAATATTTGCCTAGATTAAGCCATTGTCCACAATTGATCAACGATTCAAAAAGATTGTAGATCTAATCCGTGTTTGAGAAAAATTATTAATATTTATCTCCTTATCAAGAAGATATATATTACAGAAAATTGATTGAATCAGACTTAATTAAAATAAAGACAGTAAAGAATCTAAAAAATATGGTAAGAAAATTTCAAAAAAATCCATCATTTTGAAAATCTTTAACTTTGAATAATCTAAAAAATAGTTCAAGTTTATAAAATTTTTAGAATTTTTTTTGTAAAAATGCTTGCTCAGCAACTATGCTATTGAGTTTTTAATTTATTTATTTGATAGCCAGCCTGAGAAATTTTAGTTGTGGAAAGATATTAATATAAACATAATCGAACAATTAAATTATTCTCTGAAAATAAATTAATTAACTAATTAAATAAAAATAAAAAAAAATCATTGTAATTTTCCTTTGCGGAGATTTATTTTTTCGTCTAAATTTTTTTTTGTTAAGGTAATATGTTTAATTCAAAATTAAAATTAGCAAATAACAAGTATAAATGAAATTTTTTATAAAATTATTTGTTTATTTATACCGATCGGCTAACTTTACACAAGATCAATTCTATGATTGAATTTATCAGAATCAATAAAATGAAAATTCCTCTAAATATGCTTGAAAATAAAATTGTACAAAAACGATTGAAATAATTTTAGCGATTTGTACACAACTGGATATTTAACTAGATTCGAAATAGGTAATAAAAGTAAGAATTTTAAAAAAATGAAAAATCAATAAAATATGTTAACCACCTGAGAAAAAATACAAGATATGATATATAATTGTTTTTCGTTTATATAAAAAAAGAAAAGAATTTATTTTTGTTTGGTCCTTATTTTCTTTTTTGTGTTAATATTTAAAAAAAGTTATATATGGTTAAATTATGTAATTGTGTAATTTTTAGAGCAAAGCAAAATTTTAGATTTTGCGAGAATCGAAAAGATATTTGTCCAGATTTTGTGAAATAGAAAAAGTGATTTCCTGATCTCATCAAAATTTTCGAAATTTTGAAATTTCAATAACTTGGGTTATTGTCGAATTTTTTTTCGCTATTATAATAAATTGAAAGATTAAAAAGTGAAAAATCTGGTTTCTGATTGACTGTTTTGGAGCATTTTTACGAACACACAAAAAATTTAAACTTTTTTTATTGTTAATAGCTAAAGGATAAATATGTTATAAATCTGAAATTTTGTAGACGCAGGATTATTTAATATCTATCTTGAAATCTCAAAAAAGATTCACCTATTTAAGATTTTATTAGGTTTACTTTGCATTTAAAAATTGGGCTTTTTTTATATAATCTTTAAAGTAAAATTAAAACTGATGATATAAAGACGAAAATTATAATCAAATATAGTTGTATAAATGGAATCAACAAGAGCTATTAAAAAAAAAAACTTTAAATCAATCTAAATTAGATTTTTTATTTGCTGATTTGATTTGAATCTAAAAATTTTTAAAAAATTTTATCTACAAAAACAATAAAATCATCCAATTATTTATCGAAAAATAATAGATTTTTTTTTCAAATTAAATAATTTATAATATTAATGAGTTAAAAATTAATAGATTGATGTGAATTTCGAAAATTCGATAATAAAAACGAACAGATTCTTTTGAATACATTAGAAAGTATTGTAAAAAAAAAACAAAGAAAAATATTCGCTTTAAACATTGAATAAGGAATTCATAAGTTTTTCAAGATAATGGAAATTTGACGTGATTTGCAAAAAAAAATATTTTTTCAAATCCTAAAATTGTGCATGCAATTCATTCAATCGGAATTCATTATGTGCTCAATATTTAAAAGATTTAAAAGAATAAAATATTTGATTAATAAATCAATGGAAAGTGATAAAATCTAGTAGAAATATATCAAAAAAATTTTTTTTTAAAATTTCTTTTAGTTAATAAAAATTCTATAACATGATGTGCAAAATTTCATCTTGAATAAAAAAGAAAAAATGAGTCCATTGCCGATAAAATAATGAAAATTACAAAAATTGTCCACACTCACAAAATTAATAAATTTATGTTAAAATTTATTTAAAAAAATTCAGAAACAAAATATTTATTTCGAATCAGTTTATCAAGTCAAGTTCTTTTTTTATGAAAGTATAAAAAATTTTTTTCGAAATAAAACTATTTTTTATGATGACATTCTTAAAATTAGTAAAAAATGTTAATATTTTCTGTATTGATTAATATTTATTCAATTAAAAATTTTGATAATTAATCATAATTGCTTTTACTAATTTGAATTATGAAATTTAAAAGCAAAAGATTGACATGATAATTGATAATAATATTCATATTTATCACGACATTTTATCAGGTGATCAACAAAATATTTAAGCATTTTTGAGTAATTAAAAATAATTTTTTAGAAATTTTCTTAAATTTTAGAATTTAACGCTAAAATTGAACTTTAAATTTTAATATTTGATTTATTAACTGCTTCAAGGTTTAAAAAAAAAAAAAAACATATTTGTTTAATTATTAACCATAATTTAAATATCAATTTAGGATATATTTAGATCATTTGCATCTGAACAACATTTATTAATGAACAGAGTCGACTACTGTTATATGATTTGCAATCATTAACTTGGAGAGATAAATTAGTCAGTAAAATTTTTTTGTTTGATTTTTTTAATTTCGTACTCACTAATTAAAATAAGAAAATAAATCACGATTTAGTCTCTCCAAATATTAAATTTTTACAAATAAATTGATTTGAAAAAATTTTTTTAATTTGCAGCATCCTACATTTTTTTTCGTGCGTGAGGGCTAATCATGATCTAAAAAACGATTACTAAATCTGATATTAAGAAAAACATATTTTCATATGTACGCTAATATGTTAAGCAAAGTTTTATGAGAAAAATAATTAGGTGCGAAATTAAATCTTTGAGATTTATGAGATATTTGTGGGGTCAAAAAATTACCTTTGTCTTTTAGGCGATTGAATTATAAATTTTTGTGATCAAATTTTCGAAATCTATTTTTCATCAATAATATCAATTTCTCAACCTGTTTCGATCAGATAAATGAAAAATATAGCAAGAACTTTGTTTCAATAGATTTTTTCAATCAAACATTTTGAATTTGATAAAAATTCTTTCACTAGAATGATGTAAGTGGATTTTAGAAAAACTGCATCGGATAACTCATTTTGTAAAATTTGACAGATGTCGAAATAAATTGCGCTCAAAGATTTTTCATTTAGATAAATGTAATATATCGATGTCTTGATAAATTTCAAATAAAAGTTATTTAATACAAAATTTCAAAGATTTAATACATGAGAATAAATTGTAACGGATAACAAGAAAAACACGGAGTATCAAGATCATAAGAATATAATTCTTATTAGATCACCGCTCAAAAATATTTAAGTTGTATTGATGTTTTCAAAAAAAAGCACCTAAAATGAATGTTTTATTTGAACAAAAAATTAGGAATATTTCGACAATATTTTTTTTAAAAAGTTCATTGTGGCTAACAATCATACACAATAATCAGTAATAAATCAAAAAAAAGAAAAAAAGAGATAATTATTTTTCTAAAGTTTAACGAGTTGTAATTTATAACTTACAGCTTGAAAGTCACAGTGATTAAACTAAAATAAACTCAAACAAAAATTTGAGTATTATAAATTGTCGTTTGGTGTTATCTTGTGAACTTTTTGTACAAAAAGGCTTAAAATTTTTATTGCTGGCTTTCATAAAATTTATATTATTGAGAATACTAAATTTTTGTTAACTAAATTTAACATAAACACAATTATAGGGAAAAAAATATTTTTTAAGCCATTAATTTCAAACGAAAATTTCTTTTTAAAAAAATAAAAAGATAAATTGTGAAACGGTCTCACCAAACGACAAACTAAAAAAAATGCAGTCAAGAAATGCTAATAATGTAATCATATATAATAAAAATTTTACAGATTTCTAAGAAAAAAAATCACAAAATGATTCAATATTACAACTCTTCTGCTATAAAATTTAAAGATTACTAACAACCACCGATAAAAGAATTCCTCGAATTTCGAGCTAATTTTCCAGCGGAAAAACGTGTTTTAGATAATTTTCTATTTTTTCAAGGTATACATGTTTCATTTACTACGTTTAAATTTCAAAATAATTCCTACCAATTGTTTTTATAGGCTTCAAAAATTATCTAGTAGCTCTCAGACAAAATTCTTATTCATCCATCAAATTTATATACCTAATTTGAATCAAACTTTGGAATTGATATTTTCTTTAATTTAAATTCTAAATTTATTTTATACTCTACTTTGCCAATAAAGCAAAAATAGATATATAATTTTTATCTTTATTAATTAAAGTGTATAAATAATTGATAAAAAAAAATCTTTTAATTTCGGTCACTACCTTTTGTGTTTTTTTTCGGCTAAATTTTAAAAAATAATTTTACTACAATATGATAAATTTAGTTAAGTCGCCTTTTTGATGAATTTTCGGATATTATCAATCATTTGATTTGAATTTTAGTGAAAATCTATAAAGAATTCAACATTTGATCAATATTTGACTTAAAATTTCTCTTTAAGACAATCAATTTTTTTTATACTAAATGCATGTTTATCAATTATATATTATTGCGAAATTGAGTCAAGAAGTATACCATTTTGAGGTCAGAAAATTTTTTTTCCTTCCAAATACAATGTGCAAAACTTATCAATCAACCTATATATATACATTTTGAATTCAGCATATTAATTATTTGATAAACGATCCAAGAATTAAAAATTTTAAACACGAAATATCTTATTAAAAAAAATTTTTGTTAAAATTAATGGTTTTTACATGCCTATCAATTTTACAAAGTGAGGAAAAATAGCAAATTTCCAGGCTGTCTGATTCGTAAATTTGGGCTAATCTAACGAAAAAGTATTGTCCAGCAGCAATCAAAAATTTATCTGACATTTTAGAATACTAAATTAATTAAATCAAAGAGATTTCATATGAAATAATGTTTTGACTAACATAAGTGCCATAATGATAAAAAAATTTGGACAATATTATTAAAATAAAATAAGTAATATTGCTAATGATTTATAAATACATAAAAACTTATTATTAACAAGATGCGAATAAACAAGATATTGAAAAAATAAAAATGTAAAATACTTAGAATTTGACAATGTCACGTGTCAATGTAATCAAATATTTTTAATTAAAAAAAAATAAAATTTGAATTAATTGTAAAATTTAACGATTCAAAATAATGATTAATTTTTTATTTTCTTACTACTAAATCTAAATAATAAATTTATGATTTTTTCGATTTATATGAATAGAAAGAAGAATACAATTTTCATAAATATGATATAGATATCCTTTTTAGAGAACTACAAAATTTATTATGAATATAAGTGTTTTACTTTATCGAAAATTAAAATATTAATAATTACACACTTTTTATAATATTTTAAAATCACAACTTAAAAAAAAAAAAAATTTTCCTGCTGAAGAGATTAGACCTTTTCTCAGCGACAGAAAGAAAAATAATAAATTAGCTCAAAAAAAAAAAAATTCAGCGACATTTTGTAGAAAAAAAAGGTTTTCAAAAAAAAATTTATGAATACAAAAGTTTCATGAAAAAAATGAGAAAAAAAAACTTACCAAGCATTTTAATAACAGAACGTCTAGAGGTTGCAGTTTGATGTTGGCGATGATGCATGGAACTTCCGGTTGATATAGTAACTATTTGAGTAGTTGGCATTAAGTTCCTATTAGGGTTTGAAGTGCTAAACGTTGATGAATAAAATGATGGATCAAATGTTGGTGGATTTGAAGGATTAGCATTAGTTGAATCTATTGAGTCAGAGTGAAGATGTGTTGCTAATGATGAGTCATTATTTACTTTTAAGCAAAGTTGTGTAGGTTCCTTTTGGTGATTATTATTTATTTGGCTGGTATTTATTTCGGCTTGCTCAAAAGATAATTTCTTATTTTTATACAAATGCTTTGTTGTCGGCCGAATAACCAATTGTGAATTTAAATTTTCGCTTTCCTTATCTTTTTCATTTAAATAATTATTTGTCTTTTTTGGTTGATCTTTTTCTACAAATTCCTCTTTTAAATTTATTCGATTTCTGTCAGAATTCAAATTTGACGTAGAAAACGTCACTGATTTAGTGTCATTGTAAATCAATATAGTAGGATTAGAATTATCTAAGGCGAATGAATTATTGCTACATTGAATTGAATTTTTTTTAGTCTGAATTGCAGTTGCTCTGTTGCACAAATGATTAGGTGAATTATGATGTGATGTACCACTATTCGTATTACTAATCGATGAACTTTTTCTCAATTTTAAGCCAATAAGTATATACAACACTGATATTACACACATTGGCAATAAAAAAAAACAAAGGGCAGATATCCCAAACGAATTCTGCAAGGGATTTTTAATAACACATCTATTATTACAGAGAAACAACAAAGAAAAACACTAAATAAATTTTTTTAAATCTGGAATTATATTTATTTTAAACTTACTGAGCTGTTTGTGGAAGGATTTCACCTGTAGTATTTAAACTCTGTTAAAAATATATAAATGTGTGTTTGCCGTTTGATAACAATTTCAATTTCGAGTGATTTGTAATAAAAAACATATTGATAAATTTTTAATTAGTTTAATTTAAAGGTTACACAATGTTACGATTTTTTTTCTAAATTTTGGTCTGCAAACGATAAAAAGATTTTTAAATTTCATCTGCTAATGCTTACCTGTATAACAATTCCCAGCTGAACGGCTGGCGGAACTGATTTATTGTGAAAGAGAAGACATTTCTTTAGTAAAATTTTTTTTTGACTTTTTTCAACTAAAATTTAAAAAAAATGAAAATTAGAGAAAAAAATT
>BLXL01002242.1:0-19895 GCA_023170135.1 Acarapis woodi
CGGTGGTTATCCAGCTTATCGTTTAATGTTAACTTGAAAACATAACTAAATGCAATATAAATTTGAAAAAATGATAGAAAATAATTGGCAAGACGTGATTAGACACTTGTATTAAATTTTATGAAATGTTTACTAAGAATTACATCTTTTGTTGATTTACATAAGGCATTTTAATTTTTTTCAAATTTTTTCTTGTCAAATGTGATGTTAAATCATATTCACCTAATTCTTTGTTGCATTAGTCTGCATCATCTTCACCGATTTGCATCCATTTAAATTTTCTATATTCATATTATTAAAGTTTTTTACGATTTTTTTTCATCTTCTCATTTTATTTCTTTTTAAATGTTTTTGAATTCAATTTTTGTCTTTGAAAATTTTTTTTCTATAAATTGTTTTATTTGAATGATCAGTTTAGAAAAGTTTGGAATTATGTGAAATTTAAAAAATTTTATGGACTTACAACAATGAAAAAAATCCAATATTACAGCATAATATATATATATTCCCGGCAAAAATAGAATGATTATTTATAAAAATCTTCATTATTTCAAAGCAACCTAAATTAATGAAAAAATTTAATCTAGATGAAAATTTATTTTGTTAATTTAAATTATTTTTTTGTTTTTAAGTATTTATGTGTATTATTATGCTAAAAATTCGAATTTTACAAATATAATTTTAAATATTTTAAAAAGAAACGAAATACTTTTGTTATCAACATTTAACAATAATAAATTATTTTAATGAAATTCTTAATGATCACTTAACTTATTATCAAATTGATTATTAAACATCATTGAATTGTTATAATTTTAAAAAGATTCTATATTTACCAAAAAATCTCTTTTGGTTAAATTTTTAATTCTCTTTGTGTGCAAACGCAGTTTTTTTTATTCAAGTTCTCATTTTAATATTTGATTGCTACCTGATTTTAGAACGGAAATTTTTTTTTATAAAGAATAAATTTGTGAAAAAGAAAATAAAATAAAAACCAGAATTCAAAATCAGATTAAGATCGTGGGCTTGACAAAATGTTGAAAAAAAGTATCGAAAAATTCAGGTAAGAAAAACAAATTTTTTTTTATTTTTTAATACAGATTACTAAATCTTATAACAAATTCCATTTTCGGAAAATTCAATCATAGTGAAAATTTTGTCAGATACAATTAAATAGTGATAAATTCAAAAATCTTTACTAAAAATGAATTTATTCGACAGATAATAAAAAATTAAATTCATTCTGAGTATAATTTCATGAAATAATATGACTAATTATGCTTTATCAATCTGATTTGTATTTAAAAAATTTTCTTGATAGGCGAAAAGTATTTAGTATAATATGTATCGAAATTTCGCATAAAAGGACAAATTGATTTCTAGGATCTTGAGATAAATATTGAAATATCATAATTTTAAATCATCTTAAATTAAAACCACAAAAAAAAAAAAAAAGATGTGAAAAAATCTTAATGGCTTGTATTGAGCCAACAAAACGGCGTGAGCTTGAAGTTTGAAATAAGCGAATTGTAAACCAAAGTTTGATTAAATGTGCTTTAATTTAGCGAACTAAGGACAGAAAAATAATTTTTAGTTAATTTTTACTTGATTTGACCTTGTTTTTATGTGCTTTGCGCATGATGACATAAAAGACAAACTAAAGATACTTTACAATAATGCAAATGTGTAAATTATACATTTTTTATTTTAAAAGACGAAAATAATTCTAATTTTGAAATTTATCATCAAGCTTAAATTAAGATTATTAAAATATCTATAAGCCATGCACCAAAAAATTCTTCAATCAACTTTTTCAATTTTTTTTATTCAAATTATTATTAAGAATAAATTTTTTTATTTTTTATGTTTTCTGAGAAAAATTAAATCACATATTATGCAAAATTTTTTAAACTGAAAATTATTTGAAAAAAATTCTACTATCGAATAATTTGATAAACAATATGGAAATTATAATATCCTACGGAAATAATTCACATTGCCATGGAATCATTGTTAAATCATAGACATAAAGATAGAGTTTAAATTCTTTAATTGGCTACAATTCGCCTAATTTTCAACTAAATTTGGAGCTCTCAGTAAATCCAATAAATTTGTCATGACTAGTAAAAAAATTCCCAAATTCTCAATTCTTGCTAATGAAAACGCTGCTTTGTACAATTTTTCTTTTACTTTCCAAAGTCAATTTTAAAATATTCAAAAATTTCAAAAAATTATGTAAAGCCAAAAGATTACAAATATTTTAAGTTTATTAACAAACTATGAATAATAATTAATAATCATGAATAGTCTGATTTTTAATATCATAGTTATCAAATTTTGATACTTAATTCTGATTTAGTTTAGGAGAAAATTTTTTGCGAAAAATTGTAATGATTTATAATTTTTTTTATTAATAAACAAGTATTCCAGCAGCAAAATTAGGATTTTTATATATATTTTTTTTCATTCGTTTTTGCAAATGGTATATGTATAATGATTATTGAAATGATTGAGTATTATCTCGAAATCCGATTACATGATAAAATTTGACCAAATAATATTTTTTCAAACCAATAATTTATAAAGTTTTTTTTATGATTTTCGAAATAAATATGGCCTCTATAACCTTCACATTAATTGTAATATGTTAATCAAATTTGAATTTTATAATTATGAACTTGTATTCATAGCAATGAATGTATCACATATTAATTATAATTACATTATTTAACCGTGACATGGTGTTAGAATTATAGATCATCTCAAAAAGAATTCACATAATGAATCCATTATTTCTAAATTTTCTATCACAAAATCCCATTGATCTTTTTCACAATATTCATATCAATACTGTTTCTAATTGGATTTTAAATGTGTGTGACGAGATCACTTGTGAAAATGCCTTATATAATTCAGAAATTACATATTTATAGTATTTTATAATCAAATAAATTTTTTTTTTGATTTTTAACTTTTATAACATTTCTAAATCTTCAAAATTTCGAAAAGCTATTGAAAAATCGAAATATATTATTCAAAGATTCGTGATTTTAACAAAACGAGTAGTGCATAAAATCAATTTTTTTCTAAATTTACTTGTGATTAATATTTTCAATTAAATTTATAATGAAAAAATAGACAAAAATTTAAATTATGAAACTCTCATCCTCAATTTATGTTTGACTTACTAAATGCAATTTCATTTATTGTTATTTAAATTTATTGCCAAATATGATATAAATTGTGGTGAACTAAATTATAATTTTGTAAACAAAATTTTTCGAATATTAAATATATTTCATTTAGAAACAGTAAAATATAAAATTATACCACTATTGGTATCAGATTATTTTTTGTTCAAAAAACTCAATTTTAAGTTACTTCAATTTCGAATACTCACGCAAATGATTGCTAATCATTAATGAATATATATTCACACTAACGGTTACATAGAGAACTATATATATACTATATTTAAATTAATTAAAAACCAAATTAGGTTTTCTAGTGAGTCAGTTTACTTTTATTTGAAATAGTTTAGAAGCCATCAAAGTTATTAATTGCCTTTTTTTTTTTTCGGAAATCAACGATTCGAAATTTACTTTGACTTCATTCTAGTGAAATATTTTTTGATAAACAAATTATCCAATTCTATTTTCAAACGAATGATAGAAAAAATACGCATCTGATTGCAAATTAAGTGGAACAAGTTTTTACCTTTACAGAAAATTAGTCTAAAATTCATTTGACGATATCAATTGAATATTACGAAGTTTCGTGAATTTCAATATATATTTATTTAAATATTAAATTGTGATTATAATTAATCATAATAAAATTATTTTTTTGCACTTATTTTTATCAAGTGTTTATTTATACTTACATAAAATTTTGTAAATCAAATTTAATCTGACTAATTAATTTGGAAAAATTGATTACAAAATTGAATTGGTAAAGCTCATTCAGATACTGGATTCAATTTTTCGATTGATAAATTATTTCAAAAAATATTCGATTATTTATAGAATAAACTAAATCGGAATTCAAGGAAACTTCTAATATTATTATGTAATGAAAAAAACTAAAATACCCTTAATGAAATTATTTATTATATTGCAAGTGATATGATACATTTCAATTGATAATAGTTTAAATAATAATAAATAATAATAAATAATAAAAATATAAATAATAGTTCATAAGTTGATATTGTAAAATTTTACCGAAAAAGTCTATCTTTTTTTAAAAATGCACTAGAGGTCATTTTTAAAAATTTAACTACACTCTATATCTCCATTAGAAAATCCTCTATTAGCACAAAATTTTTTACTGTTTGAAAATTTAAAAATTTAAAAATAATCTAATCAGATATGCAATCATCGAGCTTTCATTTTAGCTTGCATTTTAACCAGTAAAATAAAAAATACTTGATATTTAAATATCTCAACAATTAATTTTTTTTTTATAGCAAATAATTAGTTTGTTAGGTTTCATAATAAAATTTTCATGCTATATTGAGATTTGGCATTAAAATCATGGGTTAAAGCAAATAATCTTAATTTATAATCAAATAATGATATTTTAAATTCAACATTATTTTAAAAAGAATTTAGATAGACAAAAAATTTGCAATTCTCATCTCAAATTTTATTTGTTTCTCTATGTTATCTGCTTATTTTAACATTCAAAAATTCCTATTTGCCCGACTTATTTGATTTTGTTTTTTTTTTTTCAAGATTTAATTTTTTTTCGATTTTTGTTTCCAAAATTTAAACTTATGTATATCAATCAATAATAAAATAAATAATTTTTCACACATATATATACAAGTGCTATCAATGTTTTATTGAAATTTTAGCAGATCAAATTTGTTTTGACTGAAACTAAATATTTTCTAAAACCAATTGTACAATTAAATTTATTGATTTTTTATAGTTAATAACACTTTTTTTCTTGGTATGCAATATTTACAAATATAATTGACTTTGTCAAAAAAGAAATTTTTATTGCAGTCATAACGTAATGTTTACTTGATGTATTATAATGAAATCAAAAAAACAAAAGAAGACATTTTCAATTGACATGTTAAGTAATTAAAAAATTAGAATTTCACAAAAATAATCTATTCAGAAATCGAAGATATATACAGTATATAAAAATTTGAAATTTTATAAGATTTTTTCATGATTTTTCATTGATCAAATAAAATTATCAGTAATCAATAAGCCGCATTGAGTATATTAAAAATTTTATATATAAATTTAAATTATAATAATGAATGAGTAATTGCTAAAAATTCGCGTTATCTGTTGTTAGAGGCATGTTCTCTATTATCTAAATTGGTTGATTGTGATTTTTAAGTTACTAAAATTTTCAATACTCGTTTAAATTCAATAACAATACTATTTAATACTAATACATTCTTCTGCATGTATTTTAATTTTTTTGGAAATTTTTTTTTATATATATTATTAGTAATATTGTAATGAAACATATGTAATATTGATAAATTAATTCGCTTCCAAATGTTTACTTCGCTATCAAAATTTTTGATTAGTATTATAAAAAATAAAATGGTAAGAAGTAATTAAATCATTCGATTCAAGTGAAGGCGAGTGCATAAAATGCTTTTAATTTCAAAAAACTAGTTTTTAGATTTTTATTTTGTTTATGGTTTGATGAGTGCTCATCAGAATCAATTTTAACATAAATTAAGTAAGAATGAATAAGGTGTCAATTCTTATTGTCTAATTAGTAAAATTTAATTGTTGTATGAGCTTTTTTACTCTATGCACATACCTTGTCATTGATCATTTGAATTTGAAAATTAAATTAATGAAAAAAAAAAAAAATAATTTTGTTATTTGATAGTAATCATTGTCTTATCAGAACAAGATTCTTTGCTGAAACATTTAAATGTAATAATTTTACAAAATTTAGAGCTAGATATTCATTATTTACACTTACTACTTGGGTTAATGGCTGTCGAATAACTAAGCAATGTAAAAACCATTTCAATAAATTTTCAATCTTAAATTGTCGGGTAAAATTAATCACATAATTTGTATTCTTATTTAAAATTATTGTAAAAGAGCTTATTTAATATTTTGAAATTTTGATTTTAGTTCTATTTTTAAATTTTTTTTTTTTGCTTTTTGATCAATCTTAAGGTTAAAAAATTTGATTGTAAATTTTATTTTTTTTTTTATATCAACAAATTTACTTTAAAAAAAAATTATGCTAATTGCTAAAAAAATTTGATTCTAAAAAAAATTATTCGTTCATTTTTAAAATTATTAGATTGAGAGCTTTTAAAAATAATAAATTTTTTTGTCATATATTTGCATTTTAGTAAAAAACTAAATTTGAAATAAATATTCGAAGTTATTATATGAAAAATTTTCATCTATAAGTATTTTTTTCTGCATTTGAATTTCAAGAGTGTTTGAATTTTGATTTACCTTTGTTTGATTTAAATGAATAATTTGAGCAGTTTTCAAATAGATTATTTTAATCAAAACTTCATCAATCGTGATCAAGGTGATGTGAACGTGACAATCGAAAAATTCAAATAATGGTATTCACTTAATTTCGAAAATAGTATAATAATTTTATTAATGTGTCAATAGATTAAAATATAATGAGTAATGTCTTATTCAGTTTATAGCGATTGTTTTTTTTTAAAGATGCTTCAAATGATCAAATAATTTTTTAATTATTTTTAAATAATAAATATTTTTTTTAAATGTAGATAATTGGAATCATAAAATTGTCATATTGTTTACTAAGAACATGATGAAAATTATTTTATTTAGCATTGAACTTAAATATGCTTAAATTATGGTTTGCATTGTGTGTTATAAAAATTTCTATATTTGTTTTAAAGAACTAAAATTTTCTATTTGTTTTTTTTTTTCATCACAAGAAAATTTTTTTATTTTTTGAACTTTTTATATTTATCTTGTCACAAATACGTTATGATTATACAAATAAATCTTGGTTTTGATATCTGATTTAGCGACTCACCATGATCTATACATCGCTTAAAAACTATCGTTTTATGGAAATGCTCGACAAACGAGTAAACAAATTCAAAGAGTAAATATATGAATTTTTTATTTATTTCTAGATGCCTATGAACTTATTGATTTTATTTTTGCTTTTTTACGTTTCGATTTAATGCTATTTTAGGTCAACGAAATTCACAAATAAAATTTAGTCTAAAATTATAATAAAGATGACTTTAAGAATTGAAAGTTTGAACAGGTAAAATTTTAGGAAATCATTTGATAGAAAATAAAAATTCTATTTTATCTAATAACACTATTTTGAAGTTTTGATCAAATTTTTCATATCATTTTTCAACATCCGCTTAATATTTTCAATTCACTTGATTGACATAATAATTAATTTTAAAACGATCACAATTTTTTGAAGATTTGTGAAAGTAAATGGGAAAAATTTTTGATGAACAATTTTATATCTCTGGATCTCAATCATGAAAATAATAGCTTCATGATACAAACATTATGAATAAAATTTTATATATGAAACACCTTCAATTTAAAATCTGCCTTGAAACTTTAAATATAATATAAAACGAAGCAAAGTATTTAGAAACTTACAATTAATGTATTTGACATAGCTGATTTTAAGAAAACTAGATTTTTTTTCTACTATTATAATAGTAAACAACATTGAAAATTATTTTCGCAAATTAAAATTTAGAAAATACGAATTTAAGACAGTTTGCTATCATTTATATTGCAAAAAAAAAATAAATGCAATTTGAACTGCTAAAATATTTCGCTTCGGCTTGGAAAAAAGAAATGGAAAATAATAAGTTTTGGTTAGATAATAAACCTCAAAATTGAATAAGAGAAATCTTCATCCAAAATATTGTAAAGATGTCCATCAAGAATTTTCTAATTTTTGCGTTTAATTTATTTGAAATCAACCATCAACTATTATTAAATATAATATATATGGTATACTGCAAACCAAAAAAATAGGTACATTTTCCAAAAGATTATCTCTAAAGTAAATTATAGTAATTACTTCTGAAGTTTATAAAATAAAATTAAAGGACAATTTTGAAAATAGCCAGTCATGGTATACAAAAAATAAATTCGATACTATAAAAATTAATGAAGATAAAAAAATATAGGGAATCTAGAGAACGTAAACAAATATAGTTAATCAACATGACAGTTAAGCAAAAAATTATTGATAAATTGAAAATTACTCTTGATTCAATATTCTATTGAAATTTTTTTTTGTTTTAAATTCATACTATTTGTACTATAAATTTTAAAAATTAATCTAATTATATATTTTGATCATCTAAGAAAAAATTCTCATTTGTCAATATAACTAAAACACATGTTCATCTCAACTTTACTTAGACAGATTTTTCGGATTTTTTCAATAATTAAGATTATATATATTTTCCAATTTCTTCTTTTCAAAATTTTTTTCAAATCAAAAAAAAAAAATCTTTCAGAAAATATGCTCCTTTAAATCTAATCTTAGATCTTTTTAAAAGTTTTGCGATCAATATTTTTTTTAAGAAATTTTTTTTAAACCCATAGCGAGCAATATATTCAAACTTACACGGTTTATTTTAAATTTTGCAGAGATTGTTGTTGAACAGTCTCTTTTAATTCATTATTTTGTTAGATGGCGATTTTTGTTCAAAAATTGACTGATACTAAACGATTCTATTTTGTTATCCATATATTATTTTTTAATTGTTTTTCCTTAATTGATTTTTAATATTGATTTCATTTTTTTTTTTTTGTCATTGTTTCAAGCTTCTTATTGTTTATGTATTCATTTATTGGCCTTTCATCACTATGGATGAATTTTAAAAATTACTAAAACGTTTAAAAAATTTTAGTAAGAAAGTGTTTTGAAACTATGTTAGAATGACTTAAAACCAATAATCGTTTATGAGATTCATATGTTTGGTATATACTAAAAAAATCTTAGGTAAAATAATTATTCACAAAAATTTTGTTAACCTTTATATCACTTGAATTTATTTTTGCTAAATTCAACCGATATAACTTTGTTTTGTAAAGTTTCAGATTGCAAATTGATATCTTGAATGTTCCAGATTATTAATTGCACGATTTAAAATGCTTCTAATTTTAATGCTAATTATAAGTCCTCTGATACTTAAAATGAAAATTTGAAAGCTCAAGTGAATTGTTCTTAATTGATTTATTATAGAAAGAAAATCCGATTTTTCTTGAATTAGTGAAATTTTGGAAATTTTTTTATTTGAAAAAAAAATATGCTCATAAATGATCCAAGTTTTTATCTAAAATTTTTTGAAGAAATTAAAGGGAGAGAATCGAATTCTTGGGATCCAAAAAATTATATTGCATAATACATTTGAATAATTATTCAATACATATCAGATTATTTAATTATTTATAATCTAAACTCAAGGTACTTATTAAATAATTAAGGAAGAATTTTGAAACTGACTTTAAACTAATTATCTAGCATTGTCTATTATAATTTGAAAATCAAACCTTTCAGATGCATCGTATAGATATCAGTATTAAAATAATTTAATGAGTAAAATTATATTTTTGCTTTATTATTTTACATATATAATTTTAATGATATTAATCTAGAACAACTTAATAAAAATTCAATTTATAAGATTCATTTAAATGATGTAATTTTATTTATGATAAATATAAGCATTTAATTTTCAATATTTCAAAATAGAGATGTTCTTTGTGCTTCAAAAATTCTGTAAAAATATGATTGCTGTCACCAATATAGGTAATTTAGACTGTTTAATGTTCCAATTTTCAAAATGATCTTTTCATGAAAGTGATGCAAATTTATAAGATTATTACTTGGTATCTATTTTTTTCTAGTTGGTAATTATTTTTTTTTCTAGATCGTGAATAATTTTTATTCGTAGTTAGTTCTATTTTAATTAAAATTTTCAGTTTTGTTTGCCTAGATTCCATACTATGCAACTGCTTTCTTAGTATTTTAGTAGTGTGCAATGATGTGCAATCACTTGATTGAATATTTAGCTTTAGATGTATATAATCAGATACATTTAAATCAAAATTCGCATTATGAACCAAAACGACTAAATCTTTTTCCTGATTTGCGAGTGCACTTTCCTTGAAAATTTCTAAAAAAAAAATTCATAATTTATTATGAAATAATTAGAATTAAACAAGATTCAAGTTGTGTATTATTTCCAAACCAATATTATGTATTTTAGATTCTGAACTTAATTGAAAAATTCATAGAAATTTAGCAGAATATAATCAGCTTTCACGTTAGTCGATTATTCGAAATCGCACTATAATTTTATTTTGAAGAAAAATTTATCGTAAAACAAATGAAGAAATAAGCGATATTTGAAAAATAAGAAGACTCGTTCTGACTCAAATTTGAAATTTTTAAAGAACGAAATTTTTTTTTAGATAATGTAAATACTTTGTAATTTATGAAAAATTATGTTTTTTTTTTTTCTATCTACTTAATTATAGTAACACTTTCTAAAGAAATTTAACGTGAATATAAAAAATTCATTACGATTTAATTTTTATGAATTCTGAAAAAAAGCTAGTATTGGCCCAAGTTGTATTTTGCTTAATATAGGTTTATTTTTTATTAGCCGAAAATCATAAAAATTTTAAGTATAGTATAAAAATATTCTTTTGAAATAAAACTTATTGAATTTGAAAAAATTTGAAAGATGAGATAAAATGTAATGGAAAAAATTAATTTTACCCGACTAACTTACAGATAATATAACATAAAAAATTTGGCAAATAAAAAGAAGCAAAAATTTTCGATATTAGTTTTATGATTCCAATTTAGTTTAGTATGATATTTAATTAATCAGTATTTTAGGCAAATTTTTAAATATTCTTAAATAATAATTTTGATAAATATATAGAAATTTCAAATAATTGATAATAGTATATACTCAAGCATTTTTCGTCTACGCAATCATTTATATTTGAAGGTTGTATAAGGTGATTTAATTAAATATTTTGAATACATAGCTTGCCATTTTATCGCTAATATATATTTTCACTAACGAACGTCTTGAAAAAATTTTTAAATAGTTATTTAATAAATTATATATTTTCAAAATATCGATGGAAAAAAAATTCTAACTATCTCAAGCAAGATTTATTTCGTTTGTATTTTGAGTGAAATCTGTTCAAATTACTTAGATTTATTTAAAAAGTATGGTTATAAAATTAATACTTAAATCCTTCGAATTACATAGGATTGAATAGTTAAATTTTTAATACTATTATGTATCTTTTGCAATTATTTCATTAAGCTTGATCCAGATAAATTCGAGAGGATTATTTTTTGACGATGATGAATCGACTATTTGAAAATTCTAAATATGAGATCTGTAGATTGATCAAAATTCTTAATAAAGAAAGAAATCAGAGACAATTATTTATCAAATAATTTTTTTTGTGAATATTGCGTATATATTATCATCACTGTTTCTGCCAACTGAAAATAAAATTGATAATAAATTTTGAGTCTATTGATTACAATAAGCAAATAATTTATAATGTGAAAATCAAAAATTTTCAGTTAGAGAGACACAAAAGAATGAATTTTATACATTTTGAAACTCGACATAAAATATTTTTAATATTCTATTTGCTAAATTAAATTAAGAACGCATTGACCAAAACGAAAATTGTTTTTATGTGAATTGGTTTTTTTAAAATTTATACGCTTAGTGCTATATTTTTCTAAATAATTAAGTATTCGACTTAACTTTATCTAACGAAAAAGATATTAGTAGAGCTTTGTTTACAATTAATATAGTTATTTTTTTTTTTGACACGTAAAGTCATTTCCAGTTTGATAATCTACTATTTTATTTTAAAATTGAAGAAGTGAAATATTATGCTCATGTGTATTTATCATACATGATTATATATATCACAAAAAATTTGGTATTATTAGCTTGGAAAAGCTAATTTTTTTGTGCTCAAATAATTTAAAAAAACGACTATAAACGTTGATGATGTTCGTATTAAACATAAAATATGGGAATCATAATGACAAACAGCCTAAGACCATATTAGTTATCGACAACCGAGCAAATTTAATATTTAGTTGTTTTATAAAAATATTTTTTAGTTTTCTAAAGGAAACAAAATATTAAACGAAGCAAAATCTAGTGAAAGCATTCACTAAAATTTCATCTAAATTATTCAAGAAATTTTAATAAGTTTAAAAAAAGCATAAAAACATACAAAAAAGAAATAATAGTCAATATAAAATTAGTAAAATTTTAATAAATAAAACAATCGTTCGACTATTTATATATAAAGTATCATAGGTACAAATAAGTTTTATGAAAAGATAGTGAAGAATTTCAAAACAATCGTTTTATTTTTTTACTTAAAATTCATCTTGTCTATTTCAATTTCCTTGATGAACGACTTCGCAAGTACATATAGTCTAAATTTTATTAAATTTGACTTGAATATTTGCGCTCTGAATCTCGATATACAATCATTATCATTTTATTTTATGATCTCTTTAAATTTTCTTCTTTCAATTTAATTAATTCGCATTGCTCATATCTTATAGAATAAAGATTTGAATTTTTTACTCATTTAAATATTACATATATGAATTTATCACTGCGAAATATGATGACAAGTATTTTAAATTTAAAGTGACAAACAAATTGTACATCTAGGTAATCATTTTAGCTAAAAAAAATTAAAAAAACGGCATCATAAAAAAGGATATACAAAATCAAAATTTGATTGCTTTAAGTTGATGATGATAAACGAACGCTTCTGAAAGCATTTATACAAAAAAAAAAAAAGCCATTTTATTTTTTAAATCAATTTTTTCTTGAAGCATTTAAAAATTTACTCGAAATAAAATATAATATTTGACACTAAGAGATCAACATATAAGAATATCGATGAGGAATTAGTTCAAATCTATTACCAAGATAAGTATAAGTTTTTTATTCTTTAGCGAATAAAATTTCTTTAAATTTTTAATCGATGGTTGCCTAATGAATTTAATTTCTATGTAAACTCTAAATTGATGTTTCGATAAAATTAATTTGCAAAATGAAAATTCATCAACTTAATATTATTTCAAATTTAAGCGGTAGTAAACGAAATGTTATCTACATTATCTTTTTGCAAATGAATAACAACAAAATTTATAATTTGTTGCTTATAAAAGTTGAAAAAAGGCTATTTGTTTTTTTTTTTACAATTACCTAATAAAATATAAAAAATCTCAAGATTAAAATCAAAATTTATGAATTTTAATGGAGTACTTTTTTTAAAGAGTCAATAAAAAATAAAAATACATTCTTTGATTTAAAGCTTGATTAACCACAAAAAAATATTTTAACTAATATTTTTTGTGATATTTAAAATTTTATACTTGTTTTGACATCATGATTCAAAAGAATAAATCTAAAAAAAAAATATTTTCTCTTGAAAAAATTTTCTAAAATGTGACGCATTATTAAAAAAAAAACCATTCATTTAATTTAAAAAAAATGTTTAATAAAAAAAAATCTGATTGAATTGAATATTAATTTTTTCACTTTATGGTAAAATCCAAGACTTAATTCCTTAATGAGATATTCTTATGTTGAGAACTCTTATTTTATTTATTCGGAAGTTTTTAATTATTGATTTTAAAAAAAAATTAATCCCACTTTCTCGAAATTTTATTTTTTTCTTTATTTTTTTTTAATTGGCATATATAAATCGATAGCGCAGTTTTGAATAGCACATCTAAGGGTCTAAAAAATGAATAAAAATAATTTTCGAAGCTTTTTTGTGATTTAAATCTCCATTATATCGTTATTATGTGTGATTTAAAAAAACTCGATATAAATTAAGCATTAATTTCTGTTCTAATCTTATTATCAAAATGTTTGTTTAGCGTCAGAAGTTCGGATAAAGATAATTTTAGATCATGTGACTTTTATCAATCAGAAAATTATTATCTGTTTAAGATTGTTTGAATTTTTTTATTTTTTATTTTAGTAAAAATATATGTTTAAATGCCATCCAGTATCATAGCCACTTTTTTAGCCATCGATATGAAAATCTGATCGATTTTAGAAATATTTTTCTCCGGCAAATGCTATCAAGCGCTTGAATATTTCCATATTTCATCTAATATAGGTAAATTTTAAACATTTAATCTTTTCATTTTCTAATCATATTTCCAGCCATCGAAATTTTTCTTTTAACTTTTCAAATAAATTATTGTCAACCTGTAAATATTTCGAAATACTTTGTGCATTAAATTCATTGATTTGTTGTTATCTAATTTTTATTATTAATATTGAATTAGCAAATATTAAAATACCAATGATTTTTACTACGAAAATAAAGACTTTTTGAATATACTTAAATTTTCGATCTAGAATATAATCGAAATTGTGTTTAAGATCGAACTACTTGCAAACAAGTAATTTGATGAACAAGAATAAAGTTAAAAAGAATCTCCTTGATATATCTGATACTGTGAATATGACAAGTATAATTTTTTTATTTATTGACCGACTGTGACTCGGTGGAATCAAAATAAAGCACACGTTAATGATTCAATAACTGAAATAAGCTGTTTGATGAACAATTTTTATTTGCTCATTTATATGGTATTCAATTTAATTTAATTTAAGATTTATTGTCTTATTTCAAAAATTTATTATACTATTGGGAAAATAATTTATTTAGAACTACTGGTATTAAAAAAAAATGCACTAGACAGCAAAAATTATTCAAGTTTAAGAATCTGTGTACAAATGATAGAAATATGATGACCAATAAAATAAAACAAGAAAAGATTTTCGTAAAATTATATTTTTTTATGTCTTCAATAAATAACGCAATCAAAAAAATTTTAGATTATCATCATTATAATTTATTATTATCTAACAGCATTTAAATTATTTATAGTCAAAAAATCAAAATGAAACTTATGATACTTTAATATACATTTATATAGAATATAATTAAATTTGATTGAATTTCACGCTTGCAAATTTAATTTTTAACTTATTTATTTATGTAGTCAAATCGACCAAACATTTATCAAATTTTATCTAAATTGCTTATTTTGAAATCAAAGAGTATTTACGACACTTTTATTTGAAAAAGTGTGAAGAAAAAGTTGAGTGAATCAAATCAAGCTATTTTATCTATAATTGTAAAGAATATTTGAATTTAAAAATACAAATAAATGAATTGCACATCGGAAACATTTTTTTTTTCTTATACGTCTGATTTCCTGATAAAAAAGTCGTAATTGTTTTGCGAACTTTTATATTGCTGAGCGTATTATTGTTTAATATTTACTCGCTTATGTATTATAAATATGTGGATTGAATAATAATTATCAGAAATTTTCCGTTGAATAAATTATTTTTTTGGCTGTTATTTTGAATTCACTATTGATGTATAACTTTAAGATCGTATTTTTGATAAAATAAATTTTATTTAACTTTAACCTGTTGCTAATTTAAAAATGAAAATTAGATTTATTGAATACTAATAAAATAGTGTTCAAATTCTAGTAAAGATATTCAGAATTCTACGCTATCTTTATTCTCTAAAAAAAATTATTAAAATCGCCAAATATTATTGATCTAGATGTATTATTATTTTAATTGCTGATAAAATTTAATTTTTATAAATTAACAGATTATAATTCGCATAAAAAATTCGACATTTCATCAAATTTGTATAAAATCTTACCTCGGAAAAGTTCCATTTCATAATTTATAAATGTTAACCGACTTAAATATCCTTCAAAGTCGTCATTTTTTTCCTTATTTTTATATTTTAACTTAGTTTAAATATTTCTATTTTTTTTATACAATTTAAATTATTAATTATGAATACTTAAGAGAGATTAATACCACATTAATAGATTGATTAATGGCTTAATTCAAAAATTGGATTAGATACAATTTTTTTAAAGTCTATAAAAAAAAAGTACGATTTTTAATGATTGAATTGCGAATAAAAGTTGTCAAATCATTGATTGACAAATGAATATCTAAATTATTTTTGTAGCTAAAATTATTGCTTTTGAAGAAATAAAAATTTCATTTTAAAAATGTTGTTCAATTTTACATTAATTTATTTTTTAATAAAGCATTGCCAAATGAGATAGGTGCAAAAAAAGAAAATCAAATTTTATTAAATTTATCCTACTTTTCAATAAAGTACATCGAATTGACTTGAATATTTATTGAATAAATATTTTATTATTAATGATTATTAAAAAAGGTGATAGGTAATTAATTGACTAATTTTCAATGAGCATAAGTAAAATTATTCTAAATTTGATATTAATTAGACTGTAGCTAATTGAATACATTTTTTCAACTATAGTATAATTCTAATGATTATCCTGAAAATTCCGAGAAAATTCAATTTGCATAAACTATATAATTTTGTAATAAAGTGCACACGACACATGGGCTTTTAAAACAACAAATATTTACCTGAGACATAAAAACAAATTAACTATTTTATATATTTTAAACCTTGAGCATCGATAAGTCTATATAAATTCAATAATTGACTCATTTAAATACATTCATACCAACAAATAACAAGCGAACTTTATAAGTTATATAATTTAAATGTACAAAAAATTCACACATTTTATATCGTTCATCATTTTAATTCTTACCTTGATGCTGATCCAATTTAAGTAGTAAATGCCTGCCTTCAATGTATTTCTCAAAACAGACTAATGTTTGGGAAACATATTCTCTTTTTGAAAATATTTTTTCGTCTTGAATTCATTTCATTTAAAATTTGAAATGATAAAAAGGAATTTTTTTCTTTCATGTGCAGAAATTATTTTTATTACGGTTCATATATAGAAAAAAATATATATATTTCAAGAAATAGTTTGATTCTTGAAAAAAATTTGATTTCCGAATTTGTAAATTTTGGTCTTCGTTTCGAATTGTTTGTTACCCTTGATTGAATTAGTCTTTTCATGAAAAATTTGCCAATATTTAGAAAAAAAAATTTTGGGCCAATTCCACTCAGGATGTTTCTGAAATTTTTAATTAGGTAATTATATTGTTGAGAATTGTTTTTCGATTAGCAATGTTTTTATTAATTTTTCTTATTTATTCTTACTTATCTTATTTTGAAAATTTATATCTTTATTTGTTTACTTATTCAATTCCCTACTTAATATAAAAATTTTTATAGTTTTCATGAACTCGCCGATTTCTACTTCCGCTTTTCTATTGAATTAGAAAAAAAAATCATGCACAAATATCTTGAATATTTGTTTTTTTTTCTCATAAATCAAAATGATTTTGCTTTTTTTTTTTTTAAAATTAATACGAAAAATTATAAAAAAAATTTAAATGACTAACATTTTTCGCTTAATTGCATTCTATTAGAATTCAGATAATTTGTCTGATAATTAATTTTATTTAAATTGTATGTCTTAGCCTCACGATTTGACGAAATATTTAAAAAGATTCAATTTTATAAAATGAAAATATTTGTGTTAATTTGTATTTTGTGAAAAAATTCTTTGTCTGGAAAATATGCATTATAAATTCCTCAATTGAATATTATTTTATATGATTAAATATAAATTTAGATTCAACTTAATACTTCTGCAAGCAAATAATAACCGTGATTCTCTAAAAAATACATTTTTTAATAATTGTCTTTTTTTTTAAAAGCTAAGACATTAATTTAAAAAAAAATAACTATATCTAATTGGTATGGCAAGCGGATATCTTAGTTTGAATTTTTTTGACTTACTTGTCTTAAGTAGAACAATGTCGAAATTTTCACTTTTCAATTAATAAATTTTAAATGCTTCCAATATTTTTTGTAATTCTGTTGCTGGAATAATAAACTTTTCAATAATAATATTATACTTTAATTAAAACTATATGTATTTTTTTTTGAAATTGATAATTCTTTCGCTATTTAAAAACTGCTAGCAGATTATTTTAATTCATATACTAAAAATAAAAATTTCGCATACGTTAATTTTTTTATTTTATCGACACCTATTTATTAACATCTGCCATGTTTTTACCTTAAAGATTTTATAATTTTTTGATGTGCACGATCATTTTATTTTTTTACATCGTATATTTAATCTGAATGATATAAAAAATTCTTTGTCTGAAATATTTATTTAAAATATTTAAGTAAGCTTGGATTTAAAAATTCATAATTTTGAAAAGTCGTTTCGACACATTCAAAGCGAATTTTTGTTAAAAATTCCTGGCCTTCTTTTTTATAAGATTTGTCATATAATTGAAAATTAAATCATTTGACAAAATCAATTATTGAATATTGTTGTAGTTTATCTTAATTTTTATATATAAGATGTACGGTTTTATTCAACTCCTAAAAAAATAAGAATTTTGTACTAATTACATCGGAGACGAAATTTAATCTTATCACATAAATACATAATTATTTTTTAATTTTAAAAATTGTAATTTTTATTTGAAAAATCTGTTTCAAATAACGAATTATTTTTATGCTTAAAATTTTGTATTTGAAGATCGATTTTTAAAAATTTACGATAATAGAACGAACTCAATTGATAGAATGAATATTTCTAAATTATTACTATTATAAATATTAAGGCGAGTCGATCGGAATTCAAATAAATTTTTGACATAGGCAAGAATATTTTAAAAGTGTTGATTGTGTTCCTTTTTTACCTTGGGATTTACAAATAAATAATGATCAATATAGAAGGCAGTCAATTAAAATCTAATATAAATTTACATAGACGACAAAAAAAATCATTTGAAGAGGGCTGTAATATTTTGAGCTGTGGCATATATCTTAGATATTAGAATTTCATTAAGATAGATGAACCTAGTGAATAAAATTTCAGAATGAATCACATGAACAAAAATATGTGTAACACAAAATGAATGCTTAAAGAATCATGAATATTTTCAGTTAAATTTTATATTTCAGTTTTAAAATATAAAATGCATGCACCATAAATTATGATCTCATAAAAAAACCAAAAAATATTTGGTATAAAAAAGAGCGTACAAGACAAAATCTAGACTGTAAACTAATGCTGAAACTTCGTTTGTTTACATTTTACCAAATTTTATGAATATGCGGATCCCTTCTGTTCTTTATAAAAAAAATTTTAGAACAGAGATAGTGTGTTAAACGCAAAATCGAGATAAACTTGGTGTACCAGAATTTCAGTTATTGAAGGTGAAGGTAAGAAATGTAAACAATCGAAATGTGTGCGAATCTTGCTGGTGTCTTGAAGTTCGGTATTGGCAATCAAATTTTGTAATCATTATTTTTGTTGTTAATTAGCTTAACTTATTTACAAAGACAATCAATTTATTTCCATCAATAATTTTATGAACATTTCACTAAAATTATCAAACATTCAATTAAAATTTCTATATAGAAATAATACACAATATATGTATTCATATTTAGAAAAAATTAGTCTGCTAAAATTCAAAATCCACTATGTGAAGAATATTAAAAAATCATCTTCGAAATTTCAATTTAAAAATATAATCAATTTTTTATGAATTTATATTTATTACATGTAATCATCTGAACTAATCATCTAAAAATCCTTTGAATAAATTTTTAGTAAATTAAAATTGAGTCTATCATTTTGAATTTTTATTTATCTTGTGAATAAATCACCTTGTATATTTATATATACTCTACATTAAGCAACTAAACATATTCTAATCATGTCAAAAATATTTTAATTATTCAACTTGAGTGACCACTGTTTGTATCATATTTTATAAATGTGAGCGTCTTTTCATTTGTTTCCTGATTTTTTGTTTTTTTTTTTTTTGT
>BLXL01002246.1:0-45450 GCA_023170135.1 Acarapis woodi
TTTTTTTTTTTTTTTTTTTTTTTTTTTTTTTTTATTCGTATATCATCTCCGATTTCGACAAATCTTAAACTTTAATCTAAGAGGTTCATTAAAGTTTTTAAAAGCTTAGTGCTCGATAAGCGATACTGTAATGTACGAACAAATCCTTTAAATTTTTCATAATCTTGGTCATATTCATTCTTTGGCGTGATTGATTATTAAAATAAAGTAGTTTAAAAAAAAGTTGCATTTAAAACTAATTATCATCATATAGGATTGTGTTCTTAAGTGCAAACACTTTCTATTTCGCTCTATGGTTCACTGATTAAAAATCACATATAATCTAACCAAATTTATTGATCATATTGATTTTCGTGAAAATCTAAAGATAGAAACAAATTATGACCTATAAGCAAGAGATTGTTTATTCACTCAGTTAGTAATCTCAGATCACTAAAACAAACTTGAGATAAATATATTTGGCGGATAATTGAATTGTCATGAATTATAAATTTAGATAATCAAAAATTTTGAACTAATGTGATTCTTTTACTGCATTCATTTCTAAATCGTAAATAACTACAATAATCATATTCAAAAATTTATATATATTTATTATATATAATATATTATATATAATATATGATATATATTCATATACCATATAAATTGAAAAAAAGAGCTGAAAATGAAAGAAAAACTGATAGTATTTTTGTTTTAAACTTTTTTAAATTAATTCAATGAAAATCTGTCTAAAAAATATTTATAGAAAAGAAATTAATCAAATTTGTGAAATTCGAATCACCAATTTAAAATGGTATAATAAGAAAAATTGCTATCAAGTTCACAAATGACTTATTAATTTATTTTATCAATTCTTAATTTTTGTGCTTTTCTATTTACTTAATTACATTTTATAAATGCATAATATTACGTGCCATTTATACAATTGAAAATTAAATTTCAAAAAAAAAAACAAACTAATGGCAGTCATTCTCGATTTCAACATTTGATGACTTGTTCTAAATGCCATTATAAGCTTTGTTCATATTTGAATTGGCAAAAAAATAAAGCACCTGTTTCACTTTGAGTGGGAAAAAAAAAAAAAAAATTTTAAACCGTCTATATTATTATAGGTTTACAGAGCATACTCTATCGCATAAAGGTAAATGAGTAATCGAATTTTTTGCTTCAAAACAGACTATATTTTTTTTGTTTAATTAAAATGAGCATGAATTTTCAATCTTAAGCGATATTTTAGCAAATATACATATTAAATTGATTCATTGATTTTTTAAAACTGTTTTTTTTTTGACTAACTATAGAAATTTTAAATTTTATTAGCCAAGAATATTGATCTATAATATTTTGAAATCTTCAAATGTTTATTTTTCTTAATTAGTATTTTTTAATTTTTATGAAGGTCTATTTATTTTAGTGAAAAATTTAATCGCTTTAAAATATTTACTTATGACCTATAACGTTCATTTTTGCAATAAGTAGGCATAATAATCCGAAAAAATAAAGTAAAAATTACTATTAAACGAGTGCACATTTCTTGAAAGTCATTTTGTTAGCATAATTATTATCATTAAAATTCAAAGTTTTTTTTTTCACATTCATTTAAATAAATTAACAAATTAAACTAGATTTAAAAGAAAAAAATTAAGATAAAAAATAAATAAACGTTGACTTACTGTCATCAACTTATTTTTTTCTTTGAGTACTTGTAAATTAGACATAATTAAGAAGAAAATTAGTAATATTAGGAACGTAACAGTTTCTGATTTAGCTGAAGGCACTACTTAACTTTCTATACAGTGAAGTGTTTATCATTATTTATCATTTGATCTTCTTTTTGAATTGTAGTTCACTCATTATTTATTGATGAATAATTGATAGGGAAGAAAAATTATTAGCAATCCAATGACAATATATAAAATGACAATCCTGTTTGTTTAGAATGATACTTTTTCATCATTGCCTTTTTCTTTACTATAAAATTAATTGAATCATTCAATATTAAATTTTAAAATGATTATGTAATTAGAATATTTATAATGAATCATTTATAGTAAATTTTAAAAACAAAATATCTTAAAACAAAATTCTAAACTTTGAATTTTTAATGACAAACTGAGACTCAAAACATTAAAATGTGTGTTTGTAAAAAAATTTTCACACCTTAATAGTATGCTCGTGTCAAAGTTCAATTTTTTTTAAATGATTCTGGTTAATTAGTAAATTACCGCACAGGTTGAAAAAAAATTAAGCATAAGGTTAACAAACCGCAGATATTTTTGAACCATAATTGATGTTGTGGGAATGAGAATTTCAAAACAACAGCCGACTATTAATCGTTCTAAATTTAAAAGTAGGTAATGTAAGTGAAAAAATATTTAAAGAAATCATCTGTTGCATGACCTTTAATTAAAATTATAAATAATTAATTTATGAATTTTTTTTTTGACTTTAGAGCGACGACCACACAAGAACTCTCTAGATAAAACATAAATTTTAGACTGATTAAAAAAATTTTATTCACTGAATTAAAATATGGAGGAAAACTAATTTTTGATAGAATAAGAATTTTAGATTAATTTTTCTTTCTAATTTTATTTATTTTTTTTTTTGTATGTTATTTTTTGAAATGCATTAAAAAAAGGCTAATTTTTTTTATTGAGAAATTTTCAAGAATAATAAAATGTTGAAATTAAAATAAATCACCTTAGAATTGTTTTTTCTTTAATTAACTAAATAATACTCATTCATAATTTAAAAATAAAAATCTTTGAGTAAAATTAAAAGAATTAAACTAAATTAAATTGTAGGTGCTTTTAAAACAAAAGCATAATAGATTTCAAATTAATGCAGGCAAAAAAAATTATGAGAGAGAAGTTAATCAAAGTGACACTAAACTAGCAAACAGCTTGAAACAATTTTATTGACTAATCTTTCTCATTTGTTCTTAATAATATCCGTTTAAAATAATTTGAATTGCTTCTGAAAAATGGTTAAGCACTTTATGCACATGCCTTCATATACTCTCGCAGTTTTAAGTTACCCTTCTTTCTAACTTAAGTCTCACTTGATTCGCATTCGACTACAACACATTACCAGAACACATCTTCAATTGGCAGATCAATTTCAAAAAGTTTTCAGTGCAGAACGCGCATCAAAGTAAATAATTTTTAATTGACCGGCTGGAGATTCTTGCATACAAGTTGCTTTTGTTTGCCTTATTCTCAAGGCACTTAATTAACAAATTAGTTAATTGTTTAATTAAGTATTAACAATTATTTTGACTCTATTTTTCTCATTGTTCTCTGTCGGATGCAATGCGTTCGATCTCATTCAGATAAATAAGTGAAAGCCATTTTCAGTAAATTCTCATATTTGTCATTTTATTCAGTTGATTAAATTTTGCAACGAAGCTTTGACTGATGAATCATAAAATTTTTTTTAATTAGTGATTGAAATATGTAAAAATGTCTTTTACTTCGTTTTCTTATCTAATACTAATTTCTAAAAAGTTTTTTAGATTTCAAATTTTTATTAATCATAAAATTTATGTCTAAGTGTAATTTATAATCATCAAGCATTGCTTACTTCAAAATTAATAATCAACAATCACCTGGAATTATTTCTTCAGAAATCTAAAACTCATTAATCATAGTTCTTATTTTTTTATCAAATTGATGATCTATCATTAAGTAAAATATATATACATTTATACATTTATATATATAAATATTATAAATATATATATGAAAAATTTGAAAAAATATAACCAAAATTTCGAAGCGATTCGATTTATTTTTATTGAAATAAATTAATGTTAATTATGGGAAAAACAATGTTACTCAAACCATCACATGGGGATTCTTTTCAATATGCTCAGCCTACAAAGCCCCTTAATGATAGCACGAAAGAAAAAAATCAATTAGGAGGCCATTATGTAAATGGTAGGCCATTACCCATTGAACAACGAAGAAAAATTGTTGAAATGTCACTTGCTGGAATTAGACCATGTGAAATCTCAAGAAATTTAAAAGTGTCACACGGTTGTGTGAGTAAAATATTAAAAAAATTTAATGATAGCGGATCAGTTGAACCTGGTCGAATCGGCGGAAGTAAACCTCGAGTGACTACTTTGAAGGTAAATGCTTTTGAATTTTCGAAAATTTTGAAATATAGAAATTTATAAATGAAGTTAGAATTATGTGGCCTATTTCATCATTTCAATAGGTTGTTGAATTTATAAAAAATATGAAACGTGATGACCCAGGTGCGTTCGCCCACGAAATTCAATTGAAATTACAAGAGAAAAAGATATGTACTAGCGAAAATGTACCTTCTATAAGCTCAATAAGGTAAGTTTCCGTTCAAAAAATTCACTTCAAAAATAGCGCATTAGATTAATCGCAAACATAATTCTAGTTTAGTTTTTCTATCAAACAAGAATAAAAAAGGCTAATTTATAATGATATTTAGATTTATTATTTAAATTTCTGCGAAATCGAAAGTTTCTCATTCGATTGCGCTGATCAATTTATATAGGTTTTAAGATTGCTGATTAATTTTCCCATTTTTTTTGAAAAGACTTATCGTAGTGAAATAAATTTTTTTTTTCAATTAATACATATGTAATTAAATTTTGAAGGTTTTATAAATATAATAAAAACTAAACATTGCCTTCCCAATAACCATCTCTATATATGGTAATCCTATAATGCACGCATTTCAAACGCACACATATGAATCTATAAAAAAAAAATTTCTTCGGAAAGAAAAACTAAACAAATGTGAATTTCTAATGTATTATTTTATTTATTTTTGACAAAAGCCGAATAATACGGGCTGAAATACGTAATGTACCAAAACAAAATTATAGCAATTCAAATGTACAAAATCAATTTCAGCCATCAGGTAAAAATTCAACTAGCAACAATCTAATTTTTCCTTCTACTAGCCTGAATAGCACATCCAATCCATTCTTTTTATCACATTGCTCACCAAACTATTATTTTAATCAATCCAATCCGCTTTACTTACTGCGACAACAGAATCAACAATTTAATCAGAATACCTCTTCAATTACACCAACTAATCAAACACCTTATACTTCTACTCAACTTACATCATCGAATCAAACGTCTACGGATTACTATTCATCTTCAATGATGTTCGCAAACACAGATTCGAATCCAATAAATTCGAATCCATCTATTGCTCATCAAATAAACAGTCCTAATTCGAGCTTTCAAATTAATTCATCGAATCATCATCCGATGTATGAAGAACAGATGAATCTTAATCAAACCTATACAGCCTATAATTCATTGACTAATCATTCAAACGTTCTCAACAATTATTATAATTCGAATACAAATTCTTTTCAATCTATTCAACAAAATGATCTTACCAATTCTAGATTAATGAATAGTTTTATTAATGATGGTTACACCGTTAATTCGTTAGTGTCGAAAAATTCACCTGTTTATTCAACAGCTGCAAGTTCGACCGTTACTCATTTAAATCATTTCAAACCACAAACAAATATCGCATCATCTGTCGCCAAGTGTAATTTAATGCCTAAATTCTCACAACAAAATAATGTCTACTCGACTTCAATTACTCAAATTGACAATTGTTATCTAAATAAAAAATCTGTTTATGGTAATTTAAATAATCATTTGAATTTGACAAATTTTAAATCATCGGCTAATCAAATTGAAAACAATCTCTTCAATTCAGAACAAAATTTGAATAATTTAAATTTGATCAAAAACTCAATAAACTATCTCAACGAACAAAATCATCAATCTAATGAAAACAATTCAAGCAATTTGGACATAAAACCGAAAACACTTATTAATTCATTAACATCCACATCTTCCTCAATTTATGGTGATATAAGCGGTATTAGAAACAATACAATTTTGTTTGGCTTATCTAAAAATTGTTCATTACAAAATAGTAGCAACAGTAGCAATGAATTTCCTTCTGCACTTAACTATAGCACACCTAACAAACTGATTCAAAGTCTGAATAGTACTGGATCAACGTGTTCCTCCATGTCGTCGCCCACACTAAGTAATTAGTGGAACAAAAATAAAAGGTTTTGATTCATGTTATAGATTTATAATTCATTCGAAAAAATTTTGATACATTATCCTTTTAACACAGCTGAAAAATCACAGTATCATATTCATTGAAACTATAATATTTGTCTGCGTTTCACAAATTCTTTTATCAGATTTCTATTAATTTGAATTCCGACTTAATTGAAAATTTTTCATTTTTTTTGAATACTTCTTTTCATTTTTGTGGATTTAATATTTACTTAACAAATGATTCTTAGCTACCTTAAATTGTTATTCGAATTTGAGCCTATTTAATTTCTTACTATTTTTATTTGATCTTCTCCTATTTTTTCATAACTACAACATCAAAAATTTCCTTTTCTAAAATTACGACCTTACCTCATTCGAATGAAATATGTCACTATAAAGTGCAATTTACTTAGCGCATACTAATTTTTGAAATATCATTTTAAATATTTTGAAAATTTTTAAACTTAAATAAATTTCATGTTTAGTTAGTCTCTTTTAATATTTCCAATTCTTGTCTTTAAATTCTCTGTATTATTGGTCTAGAACTTGAAAATAAAAGCCATAAATTGTTTTTTATATTTTCTTATGAATTCAACCAACATAAAAATAATTTTCACAACACATTGATCACTCGATTTTTGGTTTATTTTATTTTTTTTTCTAAAAAAGTAAAGTCTGATCCAAAAACATCAATTTTCTTTTTTATTACATATTAACAGAAATGAAAGATTATTAGTATTGATTTAAAAACAAATTTTTATGGAAAATAAAATTTTAAAGAGTTTAATTTACAATAGCATTTACAATCGATATTAAATTTACAAGTATAGCAAAAAACGTTCACCTTTGATTATAACATAAACACTGACAATTAACTTACTACAATTTTTGATTCATCATCAATAATTAATGAATCAAACTTGTTCGCATATTTCATAATATAATTAATATTTTATAAATTTTTTTAACAAGAAATTTATGTGAAAAAGATCACAAAGTTTAGGTTCTGTAATTCTTGATACAAATTATTGAGTTTAACTCTTAATAAAGAAAAACGGTAAATATTTAAAAAAGAATACAATTTTATTTGAACAATTTTTCGAATTACATAAAAGAAAATTCTTTATCCTAAACAGTTTTATAATTAAACATATTTACAACAAACCAATTTTTTTTTTTAATTTCTAGTGTTATAATACGATAATTTTTTTTTAATAGCAACATAAGATGAAAAAATACCTTTAAAATATTTTCAATGTATTCCAAAAATAATTTTTGAATATTCCACGTGAGGACGGAAATAATGAAATAGTTCAATAAAACTAGGCCACATTTTTTATTGAAAAAAAATAATTTTTTTTTCACCTTTGCAAATTTAATATAGAATTTCTAATCATAGCATAAATTTATTGATTGTATCATTTCAAATGATGAGTTATTTTGTCGTACTTTGAAAAAAAATTTGATAATTCTTTAAAAAAATATGGTTTAAAATAATTGACTCAAGAAAATTATTAAATTTTGTAAAAATAAGATGCGAACAATGCAAACTAGAAGAATAATTTCTACATTCACATGAGAACGTATGAAAAAAGAAAAAAAAATTTTTAGACACCTCAATTCACTAAATATCATACGTAATTCAATTAAAGTTTACTTTTTAACAATTCAATCTTCAAAATTAAATTCGAAAAGAACAGATTTATTTTAGATCATATCATCAACTTAAAATTTTTACTGCTAAAAAGAGAAAAAAATAAAATAAAAATAAAAATATTAATAATAATTATAATAATTATAATAATGATAATAATAGTAGTAGTAGTAGTAATGGTAATAATAATAATAATATTAATAATATTAATAATAATAATAATAATAATAATAATCATAATAATAATAATAATCATAATAATCATAATAATCATAATAATAATAAAATTATATAGGCAAATTTTGATAACTCAAGGTAAAATTTAAGAAAAGCAAGCTACTATATTACAATATTTTTTAAATGTGAATTTCCATATTTCATATTGAATTGTTAAACTATTTTGGTATTCATTCAAAATGAATCATAGCTAAAATTAATTTCCAGGTGACTTATGATCTAAAAATATATATGAATACGAAATTCTAAACTATTTACAAATTTTAAATAAAATTTTGATATATATCTGTGCATTCCTCAAATAAAAATAGTTTGAGAATTCAAGAAAAGATGCATCGTTCAAAATAAATAGCATTATTTTAAGTGAACATTAATAAACGTCAACGAAATTCTATTGGGCACAGTTTTATCTGATTATTATAACAATTTTTATAATTCATCTTTAACTTTTGTAAAAATATTTTAAAATCACAGTCAATTGATGTATAAAGTGATGATGAATTTTAATAAAAGAAGAAAAATTTTTATCTTAAACAAACTTCACCAAAAAAAAATTTAATCAGAATCTTCATCAGCTGAAATATAGGGATTCAAATTCGTTGTATCATTTGGACTTTTTTTGACAATTGAGTTATTTGACTGTTCGTTTGATGGCTTCGTATTGCAATTCATTACTGGAATATTACGATAAAAATCTAACCATTCCATCAACATCATTTGAACTGGAAATGGTTTTTTAGTTTGCAATTTTTGTTTGCAAACCAAAATTCCCTCTTCAGTTAAGCAACAATCTAAATATTGTCTCATGATCTCCTCTTGTTTGTCGATCTGAGCATTGAATTAGAAAAATTAATATAAATTAGTAATTAAATAAAAATTAAAAAATTGAAAAAATTTACCTCACTTTTTACCAAAAATTGAAGTGGTAATAACTCACGTTCCGATGTAACTAAAGGTAAATAACAACAATCGGAGTCCAAATTATTTTTAGCAATATTAGCAGCTTCTGATACAACACAATTCGAACAATCGCTATTTACCTGACCGTTTTCACAAATACATTCCATCATTACACAACTCGACATGCCTTCCATAGGTACTAATGCAGTGAAGTGCCCTTTTGTATACGCTAATGATATTGGTGATTTAGAACAAAATTTAGGATCAAAATGTAGTGGCAAATAAACACCCTGAAAGCCGGCCAACGCTAGTTTTTCGCCACGATAAGATTTAAAAAATTTCACACCATAAACAATAATTGGTCGACGTAAAATATGGGACAAAACAAATACATGATATTGCTCTAACGCGGAACCAGGTTGTGAGGCAATTGAACAAATCACTGCCCAATCATCTTCCATTGCATTTTTCCATTGAACTTGATCAAGAGCATAGGGTAATTGATGACTAACTTTTAATATTTCAGCTTCTTTGAACCGCACTAACAAAGTGTGAGAAGCATCGTTCAGACTGTCTGCAAGTGCTTTTATCAAATAATAATTAAAATTAAGCAAAATGATTAGAATTTGAAAAAATTACAAGATTTAAATTTACCTTTTCTAAGACGATTATCTTTGTCAAAAACGCCATACGTTGCTTGAAGAACAGAATCCAAAAGACAGTCTCCTTTTGATCTATTCCATAATGCATATAATCTAGAGCCTAAGGTAACATTGATTTCAAGTGACCAATTTATGATTGATGATTCTTCTAATTCTATTTTGAATAGAAAAAATAAAATAAATTAATATATTAGTAATAATAATTAAATGAAAATTTCAATTAGCATACCATTTTGAACATCTTTATCAAGTAGATCTTCAAACAGATATTCTTGTACCGACGGTGATAATTCGAGAATATCGTTGGGCAATGCAAAAATACAGAATTCATTCACAAAATAACATGGAAAATCACCTTTTCTTTGTTTCAAAGAATTGTTTATAAGTTTACGGATTTCATGACCATAATTCACTGACACTTGACATGGAACACGTTTAACTCGATTAGGTGATCTGTTTTCTAGAAGAATTTCCAGTATTTCACTTCTCTATGTATACAAACAAATTCGTTAAAGTAATTTTAAAGCCTAAAAGTTGTTAATTTATTTTTTTTACCTTAAATCTAATTGCAAGATGAACTAATGTATAGCCTAGAAGCGTTTGCTTATTTAAAAAATTGACCTCGATAAGTGTGAGCTGTCTAGCTAAATCACCGCCATTATTAAGGTAGACTAGAACAGGCTCAGGATCAGCTGATAAAAAAAGAGAAATTTAATTTCAAAATTATACAAAAAAGGCTAACAAAAACAAAATAGTTTAAAATAATGAAATTTACCATTAAGAACTCCAATACAAGCTTCTAACCAAATCCAATCGACATACTGCTCACGGTTTTTACGCCTATTATTAGTCGATGGTGTTAGATTATTATAGGTTATAATCTTATTTACATTATTAAAATTACTATTTAGTCTATTACGTTGAGGATTAGTACCAATTATGGCTAGAGAAGGTGTATTATTTTTTAAGTTATCTTCTGTAATTGTTGTTTGTTTGACAGTCGAGCTACAGATTGATTCGTTTATTGAATTATTTGTTGAATTGATTGCACTTGCTTTACTTAAAACTTTTGGCGTTTGACAAAGTATACATTTTAATGATTTAGGCCAGTTCAAATATGTGCAAGCATCACAATTCCATTTGTTGAGATTTGTTTGCAGATTATCGACTGATTTTTGTTCATTTGTTGTTTCATTGCTCAATGGACCTATTGAACTGTTTAATGTATTATTTTGTGGATTAGTTGAAGAACAATTCGAATCAAAATTTGTTTCAAGTCTCTCCGTTGATGTAGAAGGTTTGCTAATGTTCTTTGTTTGTTGAACTGATATCAGATTATCTTTTGCTTCTGATGCTTCTTTATTTTTAAAATCAATATTTACAGCACTATTATTAATTGCATTCAAATCATTGTTTATCTTTATCAAATCAGATTTAATCACAAGAGGATAATTAGATTTAGTAACAGGGTCATTATTGGGAATGTTTTTTATTGATTTACAACTTGTCAATGAACATTCTTCATTCTGTGATTGATTGCTTATTTTGCATCTTGACGTAAGACATTGTACGCATTTCGTTGATTTAGGCCAATTCAAATAAGTACAGCTCATACAATCCCATTTTGCATCAATAGATTCGTCATTTGGTTCGGAGAGACATTTATCATGTGAATACTTCTGAACAAAAAATTCGATATTAATAAGATTATAATTGAATTTTTATTAAATCCTTACCTCACTAATAATATATTTGCCTGTTGTGTTTGGCGCAAGACATATTGTACATTTTATTGACTTTTGAAAATTATCATATGTACATCTCTTGCAAGTCCACTTAACAGAAGTCTCTGTATCATTAGAACTCATAGTTACCTTGGAATGCTATTAATGATGAAAAGTACGGAATAAATTGTATTTTTAATTTAAAAAGAAAATAATAAAGAGGTAATTTGTGAAGTTTCATTTAATTATTTAAAATTTTTTAATCAAAAAATAAGAAACATGAACAGGTGACAAAAAGAGAGACTAAATTATCTTTTCTAAAATTGATTTAATTTTCAAAATGTTTCATGATGACCCGTTTACATCATCAACTATTGAATTTATAATAGTTGAGTTTTTCACCGATTCAAATTATTTATGAAATTCACTACACTTTGTTGAAAAACCACGACACGTTTTTTTTCTAATTTTTTCTCATTAGCATTAAATTGATCTAATTTCTGATTTATTTTTATAAAGAACCTAAAAGAGAAACTGATAATGATTAATTGATGAATGGTTCAATAAACACATTCATGTGAATAAAAAAAATGCATTATTTATCTCTTTATCTAATAAAACAATTCATTTTTTAAACAGCGTCAGGTAAAAGTAATTGTTTCACCTAACACAATCTAGTGTCTGCTTAATTTGAAATCCGGTTTACATGTTTGCAAAATATTCTTGATTATTATGAAACTGCTTGCAAAAAAATTTTATTGAAAATTTTGTTTCAAAAATTAAAATTTTAGAACGATTTATTAACGAAGAAAAAAAAGAAACTCATTATGAGACCGTAAAAAAAATTTCTTTGAAATAAATAAATTTTCTTTCTTTTTAAGATTTTTCGATAACATATTTAAATAATGTAAAATAAAAAATATAAATATTCGTAAAAATTTATTGTTATGAAAAATCAAGAAAATGTCTTTCGAAAAATAAGACACTAACAAAGATTTGTTTGATTGATAAATCCACTCATTCAAGAAAAGTAAAAAAAATTATTTTTTAAAGCAATTACATACTTGAAATATTTTCACATTTTCTTGTTTAATTGATTGAGATTTGATTAAAAAAAAAATATTTTTTATTAGTCTAAGAATGAGTTTATTAATATTTTCTAATTCAAAGAAAAATAAAGAACATATAAACAAATAAATTCATTTCCTTATAAAAACATTTATATGTTGATAAAACTAATGAAAAATGCAAACATTTTAACTCACATTATCAAGACTAGGTTGCATGATGAAGTTAAACGAGAAAAGAAAAATTCATTTTTTCATAATAAACCAAATCTTAAATAAAAAAATCAAAACACAAATAAAAACAAAAAGAAAAAAATATCTGACTAAATTTGTTATTCCCTTTAAATGACGCAACTCACTGGCCTTATTTTATTCGTTTCATTAACACAATAAACATCTTATTTTTTTTTAAAATCATCTCACTTCTACTGAAAAGGTAACAAATTTTACTTGAAAATTCAATAAACCACTCACCTTACTTAAACCTAGTTTTAATCGACTTGTTCTTCTAATCAAAACTACTTTTTAAATTATGTACAAATTAGTTCAATTCGTTGCTGATTATGTGATCATAAGCTATAAAAAATATAAACAAAAATAAAAAGTTCAATTTTAAAAACGTGACATCTATTGTTGAATATCCGTAAGAAAATTAATTTTTTTTTTTCGAAAAAAAAGATGTCTTAATCTATAATTTTAAAATTAAAGCAAAAATTACTTTTTATCTTCGAATTAGATCGTTCAATAAAAAATCTCAAAATAAATTTATTTAAGAATTTTAACTCAATCAATTTCACTCTGAAACATTAAATGATTGTAATTTTGACTTTCTATTTGAAATACATTGTTAAAAATTAAAATTACATTTTATTCTTCCAAATCGTAATTTTAATATTTAAAATTATTTTCTTTTCTTTATAGCATGATTTTAAATCAAAAATTAGTTAATTAATTAATTATTATTATTTTCACTTTTTTTTAAATTGTGTCGATTATTATCTTGATTTTTCTTCTAATTTAGAATTTAAAATTTAAAGTCTGAAAAAAATCACTTTACCAAGAGAACAATAAAATTACAAAGTTACGTAGTATGAGATTTTGAATTTTTGAAATAAACCCTCTCATTCACTTAATTTGGATAAAAAAAAGATTTAAGTACATCTGCATGATCGAATTATTATGTTATCTAATCGCTTGAATCGTGGCAAATTATTCTTATCAAAATAGACAATTTGAAGCGAATCAGTCTCATCAGCTGCACAACAGGGCTCCGGAAATTTATCGGAATACATAAGTTGCATTAATGATTGAATAATTGCATGATTTGTAGGCTTAGAATCACTCTTCAGCGGAAATGAACATCTGCCATGACAAAACGATGATGAAAAACCTTTAGGTGAAATAATCCAATTCTTTAGAGGAAATAAAAAAATATATAAATTTTTATTATTCTGTCAGTCCATTCAATTATTCTTAATCAAACTTACATCCCAACCATAATCCTCAAATTTATAGTAAATTGATGTTGCCTCACAATACTTGGATTCAAAGTCTAAATCAGCTACGAAAGGAATAGTGAATTGGAGAAGGTATTAAAAAAAATTTAAAACTCAAATAAAATTTGAAATAGTAATCGAATTTACTTGAATAAGGTCTAATTTCTTCTTCATCTTCATCTATTGTTTCACTTTGACGTTTTGATCTTTTTAAATTTTTTTCCTCGGAATATAATATTAAAAGAGGTTGATGATTCGTTTCAAATATTAAATAGTTCTGTTCAATCATCTCATTGAATTGGTTTGTTCTGATATATTCGATTCGAAATTCAACTTCATGCTTGTTGAAATTTATTAATTTCATAACATCGATCTCAAGCCATTTATTTTTATTTGTTATTTTTTTTGTTATAAAACTGAATGAAATTTACCTTAGTTTTTATATTCCAACAAAATAAAATATAAATTGAAAAAACAAACCTGTTACCATTTGAAATTTTGAAGTAAATATCTTCATCCACATCCAAACTATGATTATAAATTTTATTTTGATATATTCTAATAAAAAATTTATCAAATTTCAAAAATGATTCAACTGCGAATGTGAAATTGCTATCTTTAATTTCTTTAAATGTGCAAAAAATAATTAATAAGATTGGCTTTGAAATTCCTAAAACTAATGAAAAAATTTTGTTGTTGAATATAAAAAAAACTTACTTGTAGGAACAAAACATCTTACATCGTAGTATTTTTCATCGATAAGATTCAAAGTTTTAAAAAAAACAATACATGAATTGTCAAGATCTTTAGAAAGGCTTGTAGTTGTTTTCTTTGACTTTAAAAAAAAATCATTCAGATCAATTGTTGATAATTTCGACAAAGAGCGATCTAATACAAGCTCTTCAAAAATTTTTTTCTGAAATTCTTTAAGCATTGCGCTTCTTTCACGGATGTAGCATATGAACATTAAAATTACAAATAATTTTTCCAGAATCATCTTTTCCAGATTCTTATGTTCATAAGAATGGTTAATTTAAAGATGAAGAATTTCAAAACAAAAGTTTCAACCTTAGTCTCAAAACTAGCCTAAGTAAACAAGTTACAATAAGTTGCAAACACATAGTGACATATTTTTGATCTGAATACAAAGTTCATACATATAAAAACAGTTCTGTGTGAGGATTTGTGTGTAAGCCGAAAAAAAACCGATAGGTTCAAGGCGTATTTGAAATTCTAATCAGTGATGGGATTTATAATCAAAATTTATGAAAATTATTAATTTATATTTATTGATAATAAAAAAAGTAAAATAATTAACAAAAATTATTATTTATGTGACGCGCAACCTGATATAACAAATTATAGCGATAGATAATTAAAATCTAAGCCTCACCAAGTTGTTTGTATAATATATCTACATATTCATCATATTCAGCTTGATAGAAATTTACTGCAATAGGTAGACCTAATCCATACTTTTTAGAGAATGATTCAATGCTGAATTTTGCACGACCAGCGCCAGATCTGTTTGTTAATTTCTTTTCATCAGGGTTAATTTTACCGTTTGGCTGTTCGTAAACTAACCATACATATCTGTGCAGGCCAGTTCCTGGCGGTGGGCCTAAGAAAACCAAGTTTATTTAATGTAATTCAAAGAAAAAATTTATTATCATTACCTGAGCCGATATATTCACTTAAGACATCACCATTTTGCACTTTATTTTCTGGTACATTGATAACCAAAAAATGATGCCATTCCCTAAAGGTTGGTGATTTTCTTGAAGGAGCATCAGGATCTGATTTAAAATTTAGAAGAATTTAAAATTAAATTAACATTAAAAAAAATTTAAAACTTATAAACTGAATCATGCAAAAAGAAAATGTGAATTTTACCTGTCATGCAAATAGTATAGTATTTGCCTTTTTCAAATGGATAATTTATTTTGGTTGGCAGGTTACGAACATCACCAGGCTTCAATACAGTACCAAGCTTAACTTCTTTAGGTCCATAAGATATCTTGGGCATAAAATTTTAAAATAAATAAGTGAAATTAAAGGATTGTTTTAAACTAACCTCTACAATGTTAGAAGGAATCGATTTGATGACGTCTGGGTAAATCTCAAAATCTTCGACTGCTTTTTTAACTGGCATTTTGATAACTTGATAAGATGGCCTACTTTGAGACAAAAAAACAAAGTAAAAAATTACATTAATAAAAATAAGTCTAAACATTTTGAAAAATTCAATATAAACGAATATTCTAGAAAGACAAATCTTGATTTTGACGAAGTATTGAAAAACTTACAAATGAATACTTTTGATTGATTTAATCGATAAATGACTTCTTCTGACAATAACCGTTTTAACTAAATTTAAAAGTACCATACCGGTTCACCTTGGGAGATAAGGGTATGCAAAAGATGAAACATTTGAATCGAAAGATTATAAATCAAAGAATTGTCCTTGTATATATAGCATGTATTAGAAATTAATCAGCAGATGTCGTTGGCTATTAATTAAAAATTGACTTTTTTTTTTTTTGATTATTTTCACAAATTACCGCGCGTACAATTCCAATTTAAATATGAATAATTTTTAAAAATGACCTTAAGATAACACACTTAACAAATTGACATTTATAAAATTTTTATTTTATCCAATAAATGGGTACTGAAATTTATTTTTCTACAGAAATGCTGATTAAATTTTAGTTAGAAAAATTTGTATTTATTTAGTCAAAATAGCAAACTATTCGCAAGAATACGAATTTGCTTACACGAATTGTCATTTTGACATCTGAAATTCAAATTGTTCTTTTGATGATTTTATGAAAACTAAAGTCTTCAAAGGTGTTTATGTTTGTTGAAAATGTTTTTTAAATTAGCTAAATCATCTTTTTTATCTAGGTAAGCTCATTGATTAAATTTTTAATACTTTTAAGTAAATTTCAAATAAAAACAAATCAAATTTCCAAATTTTTAATAATTTTTATGTATCATTTCATAGACTTTCAATCACTTATTTGAGATCAAAGCACACTCTTCCTGATCTACCTTATGATTATAATGCTCTCGAACCAGTTATTTCAGCTGAGATCATGCGATTGCATCATTCTAAACATCACGCTACATATGTGAATAATCTTAATATAATCGAAGAAAAATTACATGAAGCTAAAGCTAAAAGTAAGTATCAAACCCAGAATTTGATGGCAGATAAATTCATTGATGCTCAAATTCATTTTTTCATTAATATAATTGCTTAGACGACGTCTCATCAATCATTCAAATGGCACCTGCACTTAAATTTAATGGTGGTGGACATATTAATCACTCGATTTTCTGGAAAAATTTGAATTCTAATGGTTAGCGTTGAGAGGCGAAACTTTTTGAAAAATTTTAAATCAATGAATTTAACTAAAAAAGATTATATCATTTTCATTATTAAATAGGAGGAGAACCAAGCAATGACCTATTGGAAAGTATTAAGAAAGATTTTGGATCATTAGAAAATTTGCAAAAGCAATTATCAGCAACTGCAATTGGTATACAAGGTTCCGGTTGGGCTTGGCTTGGTTATAATACACAAATTCAAAAATTGCAAATTGCTGCATGTGCTAACCAAGATCCATTGCATGCGACAACAGGTAATGATTGGTTAATGATTTACATTAAATTACTTATTCAATTATTGGTTTATAATAATTCAAATAATAAGAATAAACTGATTTAATTTTTTAAATTCCCTAATTAGGTTTAATTCCGTTGTTTGGTATCGATGTATGGGAACATGCCTATTATCTTCAATACAAGAATGTTCGACCTGATTATGTGAATGCTATTTGGAAGGTAGCTAATTGGAAAGATATAAGTCAGCGTTTTGTTGATGCTAAAAAATAGGTGATTTTTATCCAATAACAATCATCAAAAGTAACTTTTCTCAACTGTTTATATTTTAACTTTCTCCCTATCAAATTCTAAATCGAATAAGTCACACTTGAAAATATATTTTTGCCTAACTACATACAAATATATATCAAACCTATTTGATCAATTATGAGATCATTCAATGAATCGTTTTAAATAGGTAATACATCTTTTTCATCAAATAATGAATGTTAAGTTTAATTTATTAAATAAATTTTGTAATTTTATTCTCTATATGCTTGTATTCAGTTCTTGTCCGCCCCTAAATCTATCTATCCTATTACCTTTCATATTCGTTTTGTTGTTATGTGTAGTCACCAGTTTTACCAAAAAAAATTTTTGTTGACGTATTTTACATTTTTGTAAAATGTCGGAAAGAAAATTTCGCATCAATTTTTCTCGTCAATCATCATTTGATTTTGAAAGTTTTCAAACTTTATTATCTGAAATATTTACCGATTATGAGTTTAATGAAAAAATAGTTGAACTTTTCAATTTATTTGATAAAGATAAAAATGGTTATTTGAATGAATGGCAATCAAAATTAGTATATTTATGGGTCGATAAAATTTTTAGCATTAAATTCGCATTAATTGTGATTGACATGCAGAATGATTTTATCGATGGTACACTAGCAATTAAAAATTGTCCAGCTAAACAAGACGCCGCTGATTGTGTTCCAATAATCAATAAATTAATTGAGAATATTGTATTTGACAAATTGGTCTATACATTAGATTGGCATCCAGAAAATCATATTTCATTTTATCAAAATCTGGCTAACTATCAAATAATAGATGATCAAGCAAATAATTCATCAATAAAAATTTTCGATAAAGTCAAATTTAAAATAGGCAATCAAATTGTCGATCAAATACTATGGCCAGTACATTGTGTGATGGATAGCGAAGGTGCTAAACTACACAAAGATTTAATAATTGATGATAAAAAATCATTCAAAATATTCAAAGGTACATCTCAGTATTGTGATTCGTATTCAGCATTTTTAGATAATTTGAAAACTAAAAAGACACAATTAGATGATCTATTGAAAAGTAATGAAATTGATGCACTCTTCATTTCCGGTTTGGCAATTGAATATTGTGTCTCTGAAACAATCAAGGATGCTTTAAAACTTGGCTATACAACTATTTTTATTGAAGATGCTTGCAAAGGTATTGATGAGAAAAACATTGTAAAGACTAAGATTGAGCTTAAGAATAGAGGTTGTCTATTTATTCATTCAAATGATGTGAAGAGCATTGTGAATAAGGAAAAAAGGTTAATTGACATTGGTTTGCAATTAGCCAAAAAATTTTTTTCTTAAATCTCTTTAAATTGATGTTAGCAAAAGTTTTTAAATATATATATGTTAAAAATAAAATTTTTTAAATAAAAATTTATCATAAAAAATTGAGAGTTTGAGTTCTGACAAAAAGCAAATAAATGGTTCCTATTTTAGTGCAGGTGAATAGAAAAGGAAAAAAACTTTTATAGTGTTGAAAAAATCTCAGTTCTTTGTGATATAGAAAATTTGATATTCAAAATTCTGAAATTTTTCGTTCTTCGAATATAAACGAACTAAATTGACTTGAATAAAAGAGTTTCATTAATTCTAATTATAATATTGATTATATATCTAATACGCTCAACTTTTAATTTAATAGTAATAAAAAACAATACAATGAAAAAATAAAATCGAACAATTAGGAAAAAAATATTCAAAATTATAATAAAATATTTAACGATGTCATACGTATTAAATAGGTTTAAAATGAATTCAAACAAAATTTAAAAATCATGATTTGTTAAAGGTATCAGATATATAATTAATATTATAATTAAAATTAATGAAAACTTACATTTGAAGCAATTTAATACGTGTATATTCTGTTATACGACAATTAAAAAAAAACTTCACAAGTCTTTTTTTAAAATTTTCGTTTTTATACAATATAAAGCAAAATGCCATTTATTTAATTTTTACTTAGACTAAAATAGATATTATTATTTTAATCTGTTATCAGAATCGATACCTAAAAACGTAACATTTTAGCATGAGGACTAGATAAATAAATGATGTATTTGTATCTGCTAGAATAAACTACATTGCTACATAACTGCATGTTTACTGAGATCAGTTTCTTTTTTCCGTTTATCTCACTCACGACTTTCCGGTAATTTCGATCGTAAATTTATATACACACACCTATATATGTATTTATAAACGCGTCACCATTTAAATTAACGTCAATATTCACTAAATTCAAATCACTTTATATCATAAGTTTATGAAATAAACAAATATATAAAATACTACCTGGTGTCTTTGAGATTAAATGAAATAAATTTTTGTGAAAATAAAATTTATTCTTATTTTGCCTCTTAATTTTTTCGAACGTGATCCAATTTTAAATCTATTGAAAAGTAAAATTATCTCAACGTCATCCCTGGAAGGATAAAAATTTTCAAGAAAAAATTCGTAAGAATAAGATTCGAGAAGATGAATATTTGATTTTTTTTAGAATGTATAGTTTTGAAAGAAAAAGTTAATTTATCAATTCTAAAACGAAACAGCATGTTAGCAAGTTTGCAAGTGATTTTGTATATACTTTTGATGTAATAAGCTGGACGATCAGAAATTTTAATGTGTTAAAGAATTAATTTTTTTAGCCCGTGTCAAAAACAGTAATTCGATTGTCAAGATGGATAAGCCAAAAAGCTTAGAGATAACAGAAAGCAATGTGACTGGTGGCATAAAATATATTCTTATAACAGGTGGTGTGATAAGTGGAATCGGTAAAGGCATTTTGGCATCAAGTATAGGTTCAGTACTCAAAGCTGGCGGACTTGGGATAACATCAATCAAAATTGATCCATATATTAACATTGATGCTGGGACATTTTCTCCTTATGAACATGGTGAGGTGTTCGTACTTGACGATGGCGCAGAAGTTGATTTAGATTTAGGTTAGTTTTTCAAAATTTTTAATCTATATAAATCATATTAATTGAACGTTAAACATTATGTTTCGATTCTATTTTTCTTTGAATAACTCTAATCTATTATAAAAAAAAATGATTTGTTCAGACAGAAAATGTGTTTTTTTTTTATAAGGTAAAAATGGTTAGAATTATGATGATTCAAATAAATAATTTGCCATATTACTTTTTAATACTTTTCTAAGTATTTTTCTTAATTTTCATTGAAACTATCATAGGTAACTACGAGCGCTTCATGGACATAAATCTTACAAGGAACAATAATATAACAACAGGCAAAATTTATCATAGTGTGATCAGCAAGGAAAGAAAAGGTGATTATTTAGGCAAAACTGTCCAAGTAGTTCCGCATATTACTGATGAAATTCAAAATTGGGTATTGAATGTTTCTCGGATACCAGTGGATAAAAGCGGTAAACAACCTGAAGTTTGTATAATAGAGCTGGGTGGTACAATTGGTGATATAGAAGGTATGCCATTTGTAGAGGCATTTAGGCAATTTCAATTTAAAGTGAAAAAAGAGAATTTTTGTATATTTCATGTGAGCTTAATTTTACAACCAACTTCAACATCAGAAGACAAGACAAAGCCAACACAAACAGGTGTGCGAGAGATACGTAGTTTAGGTCTAAGTCCAGATTTTATAATATGTCGAAGTGATCATCCAATACAAGCAATAACAAAAGAAAAAATATCTAATTTTTGTGATGTGGACAAAGATCATGTGATTTCTGTTCCTGATCTACCTTCAATTTACAACGTGCCTCTTATATTGCTTGAACAAAATATACTTGATTTGTTAAGTAAAAAGTTAAAATTAAGTGAAATCAAAATTTCCAATGAATCTATTAATATTTGGAATCGTTTGGCTAATCAGAAAATATTATGCAAAGATGACGTATCGATTGTTTTAGTCGGAAAATACACTAAATACACTAATGATGCATACACTTCGGTGATCAAAGCACTAGAACATGCATCCTATTCTTGTTTTCAGAGATTGAATTTAATTTATATTGAAGGTTGCGATTTAGAAGAGAAAATGAGAATATTAGATTTAAAAAAATATGAAAAATCATGGGATCAGATTAAATTAGCTCACGGTATACTTATACCAGGGGGATTTGGTAGACGTGGTACTGAAGGTAAAATGGAAGCAATCAAATGGGCTAGATTAAATAAAATACCTTTATTGGGTATTTGCCTTGGTTTTCAATTGGCAACAATCGAATTTGCACGAAATGTGCTAGGAATTGAAGGTGCTAATTCGACAGAACTTGACGAAAATTGTAAGGTACCTGTTGTAATTGATATGCCGGAACATAATCAAGGTCAACTTGGTGGTACAATGAGACTAGGAAAACGCAAGACCATTTTTAATTGTGACGATTCTAAATTAAGAAGACTTTATTCTAATTTAAAAGTTATTGAAGAACGTCATCGTCATCGTTATGAAATAAATCCGGAGTATGTCTCTAAATTTAATGATGCCGGAATGCGATTTGTTGCACAGGATGAAACAGGTAATCGAATGGAAATATTAGAGCTTGATAATCACCCCTATTTTGTAGCTGTTCAATATCATCCTGAATATTTATCAAAGCCATCTAATCCATCACCACCATTCTTAGGTCTAATTAAAGCTGCCAAAGAACAATTCGTCTAATTATTGATAACCATTTAAAATCATTATATGTATAATCATCGTTTTAACTTTTATTCTTATAAGCTTGTGTTACTATTGTAAAATTTTAAAAATGAATTCGGACATATGAAAGTTAAAAATTTCAAATTAAATAATTTTTAATTTGACTATGTTTCAAATGTCATGATAGCCTTAAAATATTGATTGTAAAAATCTAAATTCTTTATTTTGTTCTAGAATTTCTTTCTCATAAAAATTTCAATTTCACTTCAAATTATTGGAATTTTATTTTAGTCTAGAACAAAATGATCAGATTTCTTTAGAAAAATGTATGAATTTATAAATTTATACACATGAAAAAATTCGTTGATGTGATTATAAAATAAGATTTTCATTAAAATATTAAGTGTAAAGTATTAGTAAGCATTCAATAAAATGTCTAGATTGAAATATTAATAAATTATATAATTATGAAAATATGAGTGTGTAAATGAATATTTCTTTTAAATTTACGTAGTTATATATAGAAGGGATGAAATATTCAAATTCGCTCAAATTTTATATAGTTTTTGCATAGCAGGATAGGTGACGCTTTAGTTCGAATCAATTAAAAGGAGAGAGAAGGAGAGGGGGAAGTAAGAATTTATGTTCATTTTTATACATCAAAAGCGGACGGGCAGGAGTCAATCTGGTTAGTTTTGTTTACATTGTCTTGATCAGTGCTCTACTAGTAAGCTTTCAATTTTGATTGAAACGGTTGATTCTCATATTAGAATAATTTTTTGAGTTGATTTAAAATTTAAATTTAATTTTCCACCAAAATTATTTAAAATGAATTTTTGTGTAATGGATTAGGCCTCTTAATTGATCTAATTTCGACTTTTGTCATCTAAAAATTTAACAAAAATCTGCGCGATTGTTTATCATTTTTTAAGTTTAAATTTAAGCTAAAAAAATTTCTTTAATTTCAATTCAAATTTCACCATTGACATTAAGAATGGAAGATGAACAATATGCGAGCAAAGATGATGAGATCATGTGTTTGCGTAAAAGGTATGTAAATTAAATCTAATCTAATCTATATAATTAATGGAATAATTATATAATTTTTGATTTTGAGTTCTTCATTAAATATGGCATTTTTTGAAAAATTACTTCTTTATCATTTTAATAAGACTAATTTATTATTTTGTAAAGATTACAAGAATGTCAAATTGAATTAGAGGAATATCAAGAGAGCTCAAGAGAATTGGAAGCTGAATTGGAAACGCAATTAACAGCAAGCGAAAAACGTAATTCAGAATTAAAAAATCAAAATCTTCGACTACAAACTGAAAACGAAAATTTAAAAAGTAAACTTGCTCTTTTGACTGGTCAAACAGGCGATCAAATTCTAGAATTACAAAGGCAATTAAACGAAACACAGATTAATAATGCTAAATTGACAAGATGTGTTCGCGAGCTCGAACAATCAAATGATGATCTAGAACGAGCTAAACGAGCTTTACATGCATCTTTAGATGATTTTGAAAAGAAACTAAATCATCAAATTGAAAAGAACGTATTGTTAGAAAATGAGCTTGGCGAGAAAGAACAACTTGAAGAGATTATACAGCGATTAAAAGATGAAGCACGTGATTTAAAACAAGAGTTACTTGTCAAGCAACAAACAACTACTGTTTACAAAAATAATGTGGATGATGTAGTTAATGAAAAAGTTGAGCAATTAAAATGCACAAGACCTAACAAACTCTATTCACCTTATTCAAATGAAAATGGTACAACGAGTAAAAAAATTCAAAATAATAAATTAATTGATGATTGTAAAATGAATCAAACAAACTCATCGAATAATGATTTATCTAGTTCGCTTATGTTACCGACAACAAGAGTATCTCTACTAAATATTGTTGGTGATCTATTAAGAAAAATTGGTGCACTTGAAAATCGACTCAATCAATCATCAAATCAATGTAAAACAATGAATAACACAACAAACGTTTCTAATTCGCCAATCAAGAATGGTCATTTTAATTAAATTTGATCATTTTTTAAACTGTGCCATTCAGAGTGATTTCTTACAGCGAAATCACTATTAATACATAGATTTATTTTTTAATTTATATAATCATACATATACAACTCCATTCGCATCAATCATCTGTGAGTTCATCATTCAAGAATCATCAGATCATTTATGTAACTGAATTGTGTGAATCTCACCCTTCTTCGCACTACAATTTTGTGATTATTCTTTGTTTAACTATAGAATTTTAAATTCTAAACTAAAGATAATCACCTAATTATGTTCAAAATGGCTTTAGTAGAATGCATCAATTGATGTTATTTAATTGATCTTATTTCATCAATGAATCATTTTATAACTATCACATTTAGCATGAATTATATGTAAATCATATGCATCTATGATGCCGAAAAAATCAAACTGTTTATTAACACATACACACCCTCAGTTCACATTGTTGTCTAGTTTAAAACTATATGAATATTATAAATGGATTATTTTTGTATCAAATTTATTTGATTTAAAAAAGTTCTAGAAAGAAAGTTTCTTATAGAAACTGAATTCATCCTCATGAACAAGTCATTAATCTTTATTTACTTAAAGTCACTATTTTTATGTTTACTGCACTTTAAATAATGTTTAATTTATTAATTTACTTTTCATAATGAAAAAGAAATTCAAATTATCCTAAGTAATCTAATAAAATAAGATCTTAATATTTGCCTAGTGAATAACATTTTTTTATTACTAACTTTATTTTTTCTTAATTGAATATTTCTTAATTTTATTAATCTTAGATCACTAAAAATCGTACAAAAAATGTTGTGCACAAATGTATGTAAAATGTGATTTCACAAATCCTAATTGCAGTATGAACAAATTCAATAAGATTTTGTCATTCGGAATTAGTTAAATCAAATTATTTATTCGACGAAAACAAAAGAGATTGTACTCAAATCATAAAAATTCATAATTGTCAAATTAATAATTATAGAAGGCGAATGTTTCGATGAAAGAAACTTAATTTAGTCCATCTGAATATCTTAATCATTATTCAGATTTTCTAATTGCGATAGGAATAAAAAAATTAAAATTCTACAATCATTTTCATCTGAACACCTAAATATTAAAAGGAATTATTGTTATTATGTATAAAATAGAAATCACTGAAATGCAGATTATGCCATAGATATATAATATATAATTAATGTAAAATGACCCAACAAAATGTGATACTTTAGGTAATTTATTTCTCCGATGAACTTTTTCTTCCATAACAAATCGTCATGCTTGTAGTAAATTTGAATTAATTATTTATGCATTTTAAATTTTATTTAATTAATTTGTTCTAAAAAAATTATCAGATTATTTCTTCAGACAAGATGTTTATCTGAAATATTTTTTTTTTTTTTTCAATTATTTTTCCGATTTTATTTTATTGACTATTTGAATTATCAAGATTGAAATTTAATATTGTTATTCAATTTATAATTAATTAGTATGAGAACAAAAACACTTCCGAAAAGTGAATTATTTTATTTTGAAACGCAGTCTATTAATATAATCATTAAATCTCAGTGATGCTCTCAATTGCATAACTCACTTAAACTGATATGTAAAACGCTAAGGGGGAGAATTTGACAGTCAGCATTTAATTAAAAAAGAAAAAAAAAAAATGAAATAAAATAAATTGTCCTACTATAAAAAAAATCTATATGACTTTTCTAATTAAATAAAAAGAAATTTTAGGGAATTTTAAGATCACAATTCGAATGGCTAAATAATCATTTACCGGTTCAAAATAGTTTATATTCATTGGGATATTCCAGCTAATTAAAAATGAAAAATTAATAATTTTAAATTTTGAAATTTTTTTCTAAATGATTTAACTTACTTGTATTATCAAAATTAGCACAAAAATATATTCGTGCTTATCAAAATGCACTTATTTACAAAACCAAATTTTGATCCTTCATTGAATAATGTGAAGATTTTCTTCATTTAACAATTTGCTTCTATTGTTTTTAATTGATTTGCGTTTAATTCAATTGGAAATTGAAAAATATTTTTTAGTTAAAAAATCAAGGGATTATTTCTAAATTGAAAACTGTAAATATTCGGTACAAAAAATTTTCAGTGATTAGATTTTAGCTAATTCGATTAATTTTTTGATTCCAACTGAAAAATTTATTACATTTATCAAATGTTTATTCGAACTTTATTATTTTTTGTTATCTTCTTATTTATCCAAAAATGAAATTCGAAACTATTTTTATTAATTTAAATTACTAAATACTGATTGAAGTAGAAACTGTAGAAATCAGCTTGTTTTTGACTAATCGCAGATATCTTATCTATAAATTTTATTATATGAAATCTTTAATACTTTATTTGCTTTCCAAAATTATTCTAAATTGATTCGATATATTAATTAATAATTATTTCATTGTTTATTATTAAAAAATTATCCCAATTCATTATTTCACACATACTATTAAAAGATAATAAGATTTTTTTAAAAATTTGTATGACACAAAATTTGAAGCTATTTTTAAATTTTGAGTATATAAACAGTGTTGCCATTTGAAATCTAATTAATTAATATTTTTTTGTTCTTATTAAATTAGTAATCGAAATAATTAATTAGAAATATCGTTTTATACTTTTAAACTTAGTGTCATATTTTAAAAATCGAAAAATTTGACTTTGAATTTCAAAATTGAGTTTAAGATGGTCATAAAAAACCTTCTTATTGACATAACAGGAGTTCTTTATGAATCTGGTTTCAATTATCCAATCTCTGGTTCTATACGGTCAATTGAGAAACTCTCAAAAAGTTTAATTAATTATGCATTTTTGACCAATGAGACTGAAAAGACAAGAAAACTTTTGGTCAAAAAATTAAATGGTATCGGATTTAATTTAGATGAAAATAAAATTATTTCACCTGGTATTGTTTGCAAAAAATATTTGAAATCAAACAATCTTAGACCCAGTTTACTTATTTCACCCGGTAAATAAATTTTTTTATGAGTGATTATTTTTGTTTGTAATAATATTTTTTTAGAACTCTGGGGTGAATTTGAAGGTATTTCCCTGGAAAATCCTAATTGTGTCGTGATAGGTGATGCTGCGAACGAATTTACTTATAATAATTTGAATAAAATGTTCAATCGTTTAATGGAACTCAGTGATCCTCTATTAATAACTATGGGATCAAATAAGTTCTATCAATCTTATGGAGAATTATTTTTAGACTGCGGATCGTATGCTGCGCTACTCGAATACTCAACTGGTATCAAATCTACAAGTAAGACAATTTTATTATTATTTTATAACAATAATATTAAAAAGAATTCTCTTTTCATTTTTAAGTTATAGGCAAACCAGCTAAAGAGTATTTTCAGTTAGCATTACAAAATTTTAATATGAATGCTAAGGAAACTTTAATGATAGGTGATGATATTCTTTACGATGTGAGCTTATTCCATAATTTTGAAATTTTATTATTTACTTATAAATTTTATGTTAAATTAACAGGTTAAAGCTGCTCAGGAAGCAGGACTATTTGGTGGCGTTCTTGTTAGGTCTGGTAAATATCGCAAAGAAACAGATGAAAATCATAAATCTGTCAAGCCCTATATGATTGTCAATAACTTAGAAGAATTAGTTGATAAACTTATTCAAAATCAATTAGAATAAACAGAATTGATCAAATTTCATAGAATTATTATAATTAAAAATATCATTAGAATATCCATTTATGATTTTAGGGGAATCATGTAAATTTATGCGAAAATATTTGTGGCATAAATCTTGAATTTTTTTATGTATTATCCAATTATTGATAATTTGCAAGTCTTTAAGATCACATTTTATTATCGCATTGCAAAATCAAAAATTCTACTAACGATTTTATCTTACCCATCTGATTTTTTATTTTGATTTTTGTTTCTTGACAAAAGAAAGTTATTAATTAGGTTGCAAAAATTGAACAATTATCAAATTATCAAAAAAAAAATAGTAGAATTTTGAAAATTTGAAAAATCGCTACGATAGACAGTTTATCATTCTGATAAATAAATTTAAAAAAATCCGCTATTGTTTTTTTGTAGAAAAGCGCCGCTTGATATCCAAGGCCTTTTGCCTAAGAAATAATCGGCTGAAATATAAACAAATCGAGTAATCTAAATCATCATAAGAACGAGAAAATAGATTGATTTTATTTATTTTTTCTTTATAATTTTATTGATTCTTTTTCTTTTATTTTTTCTTTTTTTTTTTTTTTTTTGTCAATTATAAATTTAAAAACTTTTGATTTACATTGATTAAAGAACTCGAGTTAATAAATGATCCTAGGAATGGAGATTTTGAATTAGTTGTTGATCTTAATTTTAAGTGCTTTTTGTACAGTTTTATAAATCAAAATGACCGAAAAAGAGTATACAAATGATCAAGTAAGTTAATTAATTAGTTTAATGAATTATTTACCAGTTATTTCTGTTTATTGTAGGTGGTTTCAGTGCAGCGAATTAAAAAATGTAAGGATTACTACGAAATTTTAGAAGTTTCCAAAGATGTGACTGATAATGAATTAAAGAAAAAATATCGTAAACTTGCATTGGCACTTCATCCAGATAAAAATAAGGCACCAGGTAAAATTTGATCAGTAGTTTTTTCATTTTTCTTTATTTTACATGATTATATTCAATTATTTTTTTTTCGAATAATAGGTGCTATTGAAGCTTTTAAAGCAGTAGGTAATGCATTTGCAGTATTAAGTGATAAAGAAAAACGAAGACAGTATGATTTGTGCGGAAATGAAAATCGGCAATCAAATAGTCGTCGATCTTATTATCAAGATGGTTTTGCAGCCTATGATTATTCAAGAGGTTTCGATTGTAAGTTTTCAACAAAAAATTTCATTGCTGATTCTTACGTTCATTATTTCTTTTTAAGCCGGCGTATCTGCTGAAGATATTTTTAATATGTTTTTCGGTGGTGGATTCCCATCTAGTACCATTTATGTACGAAGAAATAATCATGATCGCTTTCGTCAGAATAGACACAATAATTCAAGTCAAGAAGAAACTTATTTTTATTCTTTATTTGTTCAATGGCTTCCCATTATTCTTGTATTCATACTCTCATTAATGAGCTCCTATCTAACTCCGGACCCGTCATTTAGTTTAGTCAGAACCAAGTATGTATTATATTACCAAAAAAATATATTGATATACATTTTTTAAATAATTTATTGTAAGAATCCTAAACCCAAAATTAAACTTTTTTTTTTTTTCAAATACTTAGTAAATACATGTTTAAGCGAACGACTCATAAATTCGATGTGGAATATTTTGTGAAAGAGAATTTCGAAAATGAATATCGAGATAATATACGAGAGGTTGAAAATCAAGTGCTTGAAGAATTTTTATCAATGATTAGGATGAATTGTTATAAAGAACGTAATCATAAGGATACAATGGTTTGGAGGGCAAGAGCTTATGGAGATGCACGTCTTGAGAAAAGAGCGCGAGAATTCAAGTTACCTAATTGCGAACGGTTAAGTGAATTCCAAAAATATGCTTATTATTGAGTATGTTTATTACTCAAATATTATATCAATCAGATCATCATTTGATTATCCAATTTGTATTTTTGACTGAATTTCAGGAGCGAACGATCTACATAAAATCAAACGACATTCGCAATAAATATTTTTTTTTTCCTTTTTTTTTTGTAGAAAAATTGAGGGTAAATTTTTCGTTTAATAAATAATGAATCATCGCAATTCATGTGATATTGTCTATGAAAATCTAATTCACGTAAATTTGTAAAATAGTTTTAGCAATTTCAAATAAATTTCAAGCACACTAGATCAACAAAAGTTTTATTAATAAAATTTTAAATGAATTATTTTTATTGAAAATTTTTGTGCATAGGAATCATACAACCTGTTGAACAATTAAATAGTGATTTTTTTTTAATTTCAAAAGTATTTCGAACTCAATTTATTCATATTAAAAAAAAAATACAATTCAAATGTGTGAGAATGAATAAGAAAAATTTACAAAATTAAATTTGTGTGTAAATATGATCGGATTATTTTGAAGTAAGATAACCGAAAAGATAATGTATTATTCACAGCAAAAATAATTTTTTTTTTCATTTAATAGAAAATAAATTGTTTGTATAAAAAGAACAATTTGTAATAATTAATTTTTTTTTTTTTTATCACTTTTGTATTCTTGTATGATTCTCTAAATTTCTATGACACTTTTTCGCAATAAATAGAAACTATCTGGTCTGCCGTTTCCTAAATTTAAATGCACTCTATCAGCTGAAAAAATAAAATTTTCTATTTATATAGAGATAAAATTAAACATTTTCAAACTTTTTCTTGAATATTTAAGCTTCAGGATAAAATCAATTTTGTTTTCATAATATTCGATTGCGAGAATTTATGGAAAACAAAAATTAACAGCCTTTTACTTAACTATTAAAATTTCATATGAATTTTTTCATATCAATGCGAAATGCTCAAAAAATTATGTGAAAAGTGAAGATATGTTCAAATAAAAAATAAATTATAATCTTTAAAAATTAGATTTTTCTATACAATTTGTTTAAAAAAATATTGATTTAAATTCATCCGAACAGTAATTTAAAAATATTCTAATTCTAATCCAATCTTTTTTCTACAGAATTTCATGAATCTTTATATACTTTGAATTCAATTTATCAGTGTTCATTAGAAAATTTATCTATCAAAATATTGAGCCATTGAATTTTTTTTTTACAATTATTATTCAATTAGAGTATCATGATTTAAATTTTTTCTAAAGTTGATAATTATTGATTGGATAATTTTGAGAAATAAAATTGTTTGATGAGGCTACTGGCACAGCAATCCGAGCATCTTTGACACTACCTTTCACCGAATAATCACTAAATTTTTCAGCATCTACCAACATTTGAACTGGAGCTTGCAATGTCATAGATTTTCTTGATAAATTATCTGCTAAATAACCATTGTTTATTTCTCCTTTGTAAAGATTGATATTACTAGGTAAGTATTGATCAGGTAACCTAAATATTTTATAAAAAAGCAATAATTTTTTAACTCAAAACTTATAAATTTCAAATTATGATCCGAATAAGCTTACATTTTTACATATCTAGAACCCAAAACGAATGCAAGAATGCAAAGTACAAAGATGTCGATAACTGAAATAATTGCCAATATAAATGACCATCTAACCGAACAGTCACCAGGATTATATATTGTTGCTTGATTTCCACAAACTTCTTTTATTTGTTGTGAATCCCAGCCTGTTGGAAATATAAGGATTCCCATCAGAAGAAAAAGACCTAAAAAAAAATAAAATAATTAATAAATACTTTTGCATTTAAAAAAGTATATTTTTTTATGAAAAAAAAATTGTTATATTTAATAAATAATAATATAGACGCTGAACTTAAAATTGATAAGATTTTTTTGTATTTCAGTTTTTTTGATCTCTAAATCGCCATACTCGAAATAATTTTGATCAAGTGATTTGTATTTACGAATTTGTAAGAAAATTATTTATTAAATATATTATTGGACGGTCTAATTTTTAATCATTTGATATTTATTTCAAAAGTAAGAACTTGTTATAAATTTTATTTAATAAAAAATAATCGATACATCATTTTGACAATGATCTAAGATTCACAGTTTGAACTAATAGATTCTTAGAAAATATCTTGTACCGCATATTAATTTTAGACATGAAATAAATGAATATGTAATATCAATTTTGTGTTAATTTATATTAATTAGCCCAATTATGGTAAATAGTCGACGTACATATAATTAATGCGGCAATAATAAAATTAAGTGAAAATCAAAGTGCGAATTTGAAAATAATTATCCTTTTAGACTTTTTTTGAATTGAGTAGTTTCTAATCGGTACTAAAAATTTTTTATTAGCAGTAGATAAAAAATAAAATTCAAATTAAATGGAAGAAACCCTTCTCATAATACGAATAAAAGATTTTTGAAACAATAAAACATGATTTATCGATTTTTAGGAAATTGATAAAGAAAAATTCTTTCATAAAATGTTTTAAAAAAATTTTCTATATCAATACAAATAATAGTACATTTCTAAATCACTTTAGAAGAAAATTCTCTCATTAGTCTAACTGATCAATTCGAGACAGTTTACAACAATGCCTTCCAATATCTATAAAATAAAACTCAAAACCTTAAGTTCGATCAAATGACTGAAATTTTTTTTTTGATTCGATATAGTAATTTTTTGTTTTTCAAATTTCAATAAATTTTTTTCTGCTTTTAATAGAAAATACTAACAATTCATGTTAAAATACATAAAATTTCATACTTTCTCAAGATTATTCCGTGCAGGCGGATATGAATGCGATTAAGATACAAGAATTGTATGGAAATATAGTGCGCCAGATAAAAACAAAATATTCTGTATTATATATCTAATATACGAACTTTCATTAATCAAAAAGCAAGTAATCATTTGTATTAATTTATCTAATAGCTCAAAATAATTAAAAATTAATAAACTATTCTTAATAATAACTGATCACGAGGATATTTTCTATATTCAAATTTTTAATACAATCTTAATGAAGCGAAATGATGCACGCAAGGCATTTTAATGATTTTTGGTGAAAAAAAGATTGAAATAAAAAATATACTATAAAAATTTTTTACAGATAGTCTATTGTAAACGGCGAAAAAAATATACACGATTTAACAAGTAAATTTATCGGATTACTGTCCCAAATTTTTTTTTTGATAAATTTTTACGAAAGAAGATTGTTTTAAAAGCTGTTGATTTTCAATTAGTTTTTTTTATTAAATTAATTTTAAATTTTTCTTTTATATATAACATACAAAGCAGTGAATTAAATAAAAAAAAGTTCGAATGTAAACCTTATTCATACATTTTCGTAAATAAATGGTGATGTGAGTAATCAAACTTAGACCCTAAAACTAAATTGGAGCTATTTTTTTCACGAAGCATATTCTCTTTATTTATTATTGAATCTCATAGTTGCTTTTTAATGTAATTCACTTACATTATAAAAATAAGAGTCAAGTAGAATCATTCATTAATCTTTCTTTTAATGTCCTCAAATGTCTTTTTGTTTTCGTCATTTTTGTATCACATATTTCCGTTTATCCTTTAATAATTTTTCCCCTTAGCTTCATTTTGAATACTACATTATTTTTTTTCTTCAGATTTATTGATAATTATTTAAATCATCTCAGAGTTTTCTACTTTATTCTCTAATACTATTTTATATCTTGATTACATAGAAATAAATAGAAAATTTTTGACCCATTAAATTTATCCTTTTTTTCCTATATTATTTTTTATAATGGTACCAATAATTTAATTTTTATCAATTTATTGCGAAAAAATTTGAATTTTTTTTTACGTTTGGTGGTCTATGACATACTATTTACAAAGAATAAATACTTTTTCATTTATTTTTCATCTTAAAATATATAACTTATTCTTGAACTTTCCTATTTTTCAAAGCATAAACAGACTTATCTTTTATTTAAATATATATTTATTTAATTTCCAAATGCTATATTTTTAAAGAAGGCATCGATAATTTTAGAGTAAATAATAAGATAGTCTTAATTTAATTCACCTTCAAAAATAAATAATTAAATAAATTTAATGATTTAAATATATGAAAATAATGAAATCATATGATACATAAATATGCAATCCGACTAAGAAACCCATTTTCTAAGTAATAAGTTACTTCAAAATAGAATTCTGTTCAAGATTAAATCAAATTTTTGATTGAATCAATTAGAAATATATATACATATATGAAAAAAAAATTTATCATTATTTTAAAAATTTAGAGCATAATTTTTGAAAATTGACATCTCTGAAATTCAGATTTTTAATGCATTTAAATTTCGATAATTCAAAAAATTAAGAGTGTGATTACATTTTCAAAATATCCAAATTTTTTTGATAATTTTAATAAAAAGCTTTAATGCCTTTAAAATTATATTCAAATCATGATATTAGTGTATAATGTTAAGTAATTTGAATTAATCATTACTAGAAATCTGAATCATAATCAAGAATAAGTTCTGTATAGTCACTATATTCTTTTTCTTAATAGACAGAATTCACCAAATATTTATATAAAGCATTTATGATTCAAGTATATCAAATAACTTAGCCTTTGTTCTCTTTTATTAATATCGAGTGATACAAGTCAAATTAAAGCAAATCTGATGAATTGAAAAAACAAAAAAAAAATATAATAACTAGATTTTGTTAAATGGAGATGAAATAACTTAAAATGAGGTCTTTTATCAAACATTTTAAACGTTTCTGAGTATTGATAAGTTGAAAAAATATTTTTTTACAAACCGGAAAATATTCACTCATTTCTAATTCAAAGAGAATCGTTTTTCTTAGATATTTATTCGAAATAATTGAGCCTAATCTCCGATTAAATTTCATTTTGGTAATCAAAGAGTAAAAAAAAAAAATTAATTCTTCATATGAATTTCTATTTTGCAATATATCAATCTTTATCAAACGAATATAAATTTATTTAATCATACAGTTTATTTAGTGATTTCTATTCAGAGCTGTTTAGCTAGCGAAACAGAAAATTGAAAATTTTTTCATCAATTTGTATTGCAAGATTCGCAAAATCACATAATACAGCTTGCTAAAGGCCTTTAGTTAAGAACACAACTTAAGAGTCTTATTATGTGTAATAATTACTTGGATTTTAACTACTGTTTAAATATTCTTTTCAGATCTTGCCTCATTAATTTTCTAAAACGAAAACTATAACGGATTCACGGCTAGTTTTTTTTTTTGAATTTGACTATCAGTAATATGTGTTTGGACGATATTTTATCGAATAAGTTTAAAGTAAAACTTTTAATAATCATTTTTTCTTTTTTATTTAGTTTATATCATTATTTTTTAGTAAGCTCGTTGAATTTTAATTTGATTCAAAAAAGAAAATAAAATTATTATTTAATATTATTTGAAAGTCCAATATTAATGTAGATGATTCTTGTTTTTCTTTGAATGATCAAAATTTGATACAAATAAAAAAAAATGGAGTCAATATAGTTCCTGTATCTTCTATCATTTTGAGATTCGAAAATCATATTTTATTGAATAACATCAAAAAATTGAAATGCGGCCACTAATATTTAGTAAAATATCAGTTAGTAAATTAAGTAAACCTTATGATGACAATAAAAAAGAATGAACATTGAAGTTTAAATATGTAGTTCGAATAATGAAAAAATTTTACAAAAAAAATTAGGAACTTTATCTTACAAGATAAATAAATACAAGTTAAAAAAATTTGAGTTTTATCTGTAAATGACTTAATAAAGTTTTTCATTACTCAAAACAATTAGAGGCTCACAAGTATTAAAAAAATTTCATTTAAAAAAATTGCTGCTTGAAGGCGCAGATAAAACTTAATTTTTTCAAAATGTATATACATATTTTCAATCATTCACTAATCTAAAGAATTGTGTCAACGAATACATACTCGTCTCTAAATTTTGTTATTCTATTTGAAAAATTATCCACTATTTTTTTTCAATTTCCGATTTTGGTTTGTAATAAAAAAAAATTAAATGATTTGATCTGAATTATCAAAAAAAATTCGTTGATTTTAATAAATAGTTTGACAATTATCAAAAAAAGAATCAACCCATACATCAATTGCAATCTTTTGAATATTAGGATTTTTATTAAAAGTATCTGATCTGGCTGTACGCTTGATAGATTATCAGTTGAGATTGAAAAATTATAATTTTCATTTTATTTATTCGAATAAAAAACAGATGATAATTCAAAAAATATAGAATACAAAAAAATAAATCTTAGTTTGTTAAATTAATTATGTAAAAAGGAATTTTTAAATCGACTATGTAATAATATAAGTATCGGAAAATCGAATCTCATAATTTGGTAAATGATTGAATGCAAAAAGTATAATAACAAGGTATGAAATAATTAAGTTTCTCTTCTCGTTACACTATTCATTAGGTCAAAATGCAATGCAAATCTTTCAAATCTTGATCTCGACATAATGTGATTCACAAAACACAAGGACAAAAAAACTGCGCGTATATAATTTTCTTTATTCTGATAATGTGCTGTAAATTAAGTCCTCAATATTAAATTAAATCAGAGATTAAATTAGAATCTAAAAAAATTTTTTTTTCAGAATAGTTTTCAAAATAAGCGAGAATCAATATTCATTCTAGGAAACATTTGCAAAATTTTATTTTTAAAGAAATAAATGCACAGAATATGAAATTAAAGAATGAGATTGAGTATATTGATTGATTATGACTTGTCTATACTTAAAAATTCAAACATCTATTAGTCACTTTTTGCAAATAAGTTAATTATATAAATAATTACGTCAACTTTAAAATTTCAAAAATTGATGAATAGTTAACATTGAATTTATTAAAATTTATTCCGAATAATCATTCATTTTATGTTATTATAAATTGACGGTTTATTTAATTAAAATATATATTTGAAATAGTGGAGTTCAATAATGGATTATAGTCGGTAAACATTGTTGTCTAGATAATTAATTTATATTTGAAGCTATTTAAAATATAATACGATATTCAAATTTTAATTGATTCTTAATAATTCGAAAAGTTTTCTTAGAAAAAATATTATCATTCAAATTTTTTTTTGTTCTTATATTATCAAAAATTTTTAAAATATTTTTTTAATAAACTACAACTTTTAGAGCTAAATCTGAATATTGATAAAAAAAAACTTTTTGTTGATAATTGAATTTTCAAAAAATTTCTCGGTACAATTATAACATATTAGTTAAAAAAAAAAATCTTCAAATATTGAACATTTAACAATTGTTATGAATTATCAATGACAGTTATGAAAATACTTTTTAATTTTTTTTTCATTCAATTAAGTTTAAAATTTCAAGCAAATAGGTTCTGTTTTTTGACTAGCAATAAGTGCCAATCGAAGATAAATCAATTTAGTTTTGCATATTTTTTCTTAAGAAATTTAATTGAGAACAAACATCAATTTAGCTTCTCAAATAAAATTAAGTTTAAGAATTATAAGTTTAATTGCATAACTATAAAAAAATATATATATGTGCTATATATTTCTTATCATTTGTGTTTAAGAAATCACGAATTATGAACTAGTAATATTAATTAAATATGAAAAAAAGATATTCGATTTTCAATCAGAATATTTGAAATATTTATTTTAAGATTTGTATTTATTAATTCAAAACCGTTAGAGCCAAACTATCAATAAAAAAAATAAATAACAAAACGAAAGTTAAAAATCATGATTATCAATACACTATTTTAATTTTAATTGATTATTTCAGTATAAATAGGATGGTATAAATATGTGTGGATTTGCTGTTGAATAATTAAAAATCCTTAAAAAAATACCCTCGGATCGTTAAGCTTACAATATTAAAACATACTCTAAAAATTTAGGTGAAAATTAAATTTTTTATTGCATTCTAAATAAGAAAGAGTCATAAAAATTAACCAAAATTCATTTCAAGAGAATATGTGCTAAAGTCAAAAAGCCAAATTATGATCGATTAATTGAATAATCTATTTTGAAAATAATTTAATTTTTGTTTTTATAAATATTAGAATTAAGAAGATCTGACTTATTGATCAATAACTCCATTCATTTTCAAAAAGAATAAGTTTGCTGCATTTTTTATATTCGATACAAAATTCAAAATTTTTATTGGAATTCAAAATTTGCACGTTCATATTTTATAATCTGATAAGAAAATATGTTTTAGAAAATATTATTCACATTAATTTAACCCTTGTGAAATATGATTCATCGTTAAATGGCCTTTCAAGTGTAAAACAAGGTTGAAGAAATTTACGAATTATAATATTAAGTTAATATTAAAAGTAATAATCAAACTTGATTTTCTAAATGGGTGACTGTGACTCAAATGACAGATCGTGTATAAATAAGACTATTCATTCGTTGAACAGATGATTAAATATAATTAAATTATCTGAAAAAAAGAACAAAAACATTTGTCAGTCGTTAAATATCAGTGACAATACTAAAAATTTATTTTCTAACATTTGAAGCAGCCATCAAGAGGCTAAGTCCTTTAAATTTAAAAATTCGTTTAAATAATTTGCAAAAAATATACTTTTCTAAAAAATAGTATCTTAAAGCTTACTATTATTTATAAACGATAAACAAATTAAAACAATTTTTTCAAAAAAAAGTAGAACTTTAATTGAGATAAATTAGAAAAAAAAAGCAAACAATAAATTGACGTTTAGCATTAAGATTGAAGAAAAAATAAATTTTCAACCGTGATTACGAAGTAATTCAAGAAGCTCATTTAGTCCTTTTCGTTGATTGTATTCCAAGCTCAGATGATACATTAGAAGATGAAAAACTTGATTATTTTTAAATTGTGAACTTATTGGTACATGAAATTTTAGGTTTTTTCAATTCAATTCGCAAAAAATAGTGAAAAAATCGATTTTGAACAAAGATAAATTTTTTTGAGAAAGTGAAATTCCTGATAGACTACTTTATTTGATCAGTTAAAATCAAAAATAACAAATGTAAATTTGAATTTCGATTTTTTTTCTCGATTGAGGTTTTAAATTTATTGATTCTATCTAGAATTTTTATTATTGTCATAATTGAGAATAATTATAATTAATAAATTGTTATCAAAACAAAACTAATCTAGACTGAAAATTTTTGAATTTTTTTTTTTTGGGTGTTTACAAGCTAGAAGGTTATTTTCAAAATTTCTAAAATTTTGATCCAATTAAATTCAATTTAAATATTAGATAAATTTTATACAAGTAAAAATTTTTGGATTTTCAAAACACTTGCATATAATTTCTTGTTACGAATCAAAAATTATAATAAATATATACTGTTCAATCATTTACAAATTACGGTTAATTATTTATACTTATATTTGTTGCTCTGAAAATATATATTAAAAATATAAAATGACACTTTTAATTTTTTGTATAGAGGTCAATATATTTTCATTGTTCTAACAAATTTTATGAAAATCAACATCTTTATTGAATATTAACCAAAAAATTGTAATGAATTAAAAAAAATTCTAAATGATTTGATCCACTTTTCGTTAATCACTTTGTGTTTTAAAACTTTATAAAATTCTTTCGGTAGGAATTTTGAAAATTGTATTCTTATTCGAATTTTCAAAAACGAAAAAATTTTTGGAATTGATTATTCAAATAGGGAATTTCAAAACGTTTAATTTTAAAATGAAATCTAATGGTTATCACAAAGCTAAAAAAAATTTAAATGTATAGTGGTAAATTTTTTAAAATTATTTTTTATTTATTTAAATACATTTTGTTCTATGAAAATATAAAGTCATTAAGAAGTTTGAAAATATTTAAATCTGATCTATCTTAATTTAAATTTTATTGTGTGTTGAAATTTTCATACCATTTTTTTCTAATGCATTCAATAAATTTGTCTTATTTTTCAAAAGAAAAGTAAAATTAAAGAAAATTAATGAAAAAAATATTTTTGATTTTTAAGTTTTTTTTTCAAATCTTTTATACGATTTCAAATTTTTTCAAAGGTAAACAGAAATAATTGATTATGTAATAATGAAGAAAAAAATTATTTTTCTTTCACAGCTAATAAGTCACAGCAAAAGATTGTTTAAATACAATTGATTAGAAGGAAAATGAATCAAGAAAAAAAAGCTAATTTTTGAATTACTTATCCAAACAACTCCATAGATCATGTTTGATTGTTGAAAGATTGAATGACTATACGGATTTTGAGCAGAATTTTTAAACAAATTTGTCTGCCTGCTCTATTACTTTGAAACTAAATTTCGAGCCTCTTTTATGAAACCTGCACTTTTTGCGAATAAATTAAAATTTCGAAATGTGAAAATTTAAACTTAAAAGATCATTTGAACATTTTTAAAATTTTTTTTTTAAATAATTCTCATTAATTTGAATTCTATAAACTTCTAAATTTCTTTTTAAAATGGTCCTTAAAACTTCATGAGAAATATATTTATTTATATTAGTTTAAAACAGCAACCATTGCTAAGAGTCTTTTTGTTTATTGAAATATAAATATTCACATATTTCTTTTTATCTGTACTGAAAAACATTTTTTTATCATATAATTTAAAAAAAAAATTCTTGTACTCCTATACCTGATTATATTTTTATTTTTAATTCTATGCAGGAAAAAAATCCTATGGCCAATTCAACAATTTATAATTCCATATAATTTTACTAATAAGGCTGGACATGTTTCATAAAAAATTTACAGAAAATTATCTTATCGTATGTAATTGATGAAAAAATATACATTTGGTTTCAAAATTCAAGTCAAAATAAAAAATTGTACAATAAAATTTAAATAATTAAATTTATGATTCATGTTAATAAAGCAATTCATACGATGTACATATAAAAAATTTTAAAGAATTAAATGATCGTAAAATTTTCATATAGTATATAAATTTATGTATTTGAAATTTTAAAAGAAATCTGTAAATTAAAAAATTAAAAAAATTAGATAAAGATCTAAAAATTACAACGATAAGTAAGGCCGAAAAAAACTTAAAATCTCTATTAGATAAAATAATCACGCTGAATATTTCATATTTTCAATAAATCGTTTCGAACTTGATCTAAAAAAATAGAAATTATCATATCAATTGTATATTGAATCCAATAAAACATAGTTTATTCATTACAAACTTTTAGTTTGGTCGAAAAATTTTAATTAAACAGAACACTCTTTACAAGAATCAGAAAAACAAACTAAAATTGAAATTGATCATCTAAAAGTAAAATAAATATTGTTGCAATGGTTATTTAAATTTATTAGATTTTACTTTTGTAGATATATATTATTAATCAATATTTCAAATTTTTTTTTTTATTCAAATTTTTATAATTTATTATTCAAAAACCGTTTTCTAAAGAACACATAATTTATTTAAAATTATTTTAAATAAACATGAACTAATAAAATAAATTATACGGAATTCATAATATTTTTATTTATGCTTATTTATAAAAATAAATAGCCAAGATTTTTTCAATTATTTTAATGCCACTTTTTCTCATTCATTTTATATGCATAAGTTTACTTTTTTAAGATTATAAGCAACATATTCAAACAACAACAACAAATATCGATTAAAAATTTTAAAAATTTTAGAATTAGATTAATTAAAATTCAAGAATAAATATTAATTAAATTCTACATGTACTTGAATTTGTAGTGTCAAAAATACTAGTTTTACATTCTGAAATGAGTCATTACATGAGATATTCATAATATGATTACGAAAGGACCAAAAAACAAGAACATTTTTCATAAAGGTAATCAACTAATTTTTTCAATTTATTACTTATGATTATCATTGATGAGTAATAAATAATATATTTACAAATTTAAAGAAGAGAGCTCATATGTTTCAAGGTAAAAATTTCAAGATTTGTTTCAATCATTTTAGAAAATAAGCGAAATATCATTTTTTAATCTATTCATCAATGCAAGGAACAAATTTAATCAAATTTAGAAAAAATAGATTGGTCTTATTGTTAAATGAAAAATGAAAAAGATTTATAATAATAAAAAATTCGACTAATATGGATCGAACAGTGAAAAAATGATTTTAAAATTTTCGTAATGTTTCACGCAAATCATAATAATCAAGGATCAAAACTATTTGATAAAGCAATTAAATTAAACTATAAAATAGGCCCTGTCAATCAACAGGTAATCATATACCATTTTTTTCATATTCCACAGTTATTGTAGTTGCTATTTCTTAGCGAATCCATAACTTTTATTTTCAATTTTCTTTTCACACACATTATTAATAATTTATGTATATTTTTCGTTTCTTAAAGACTTATATTATTATTGATTGCTATTATATAGAAATTTTAATCATAGACTCATTCAATTCACTCCTGAAAGGACGTTTTATAATGAATAATAAAAATTTTTCATTTTTTACATGTTGATTCTATTTCTTGACATTTCAATTAAATGGCAAATAAGTTAAAAAAAAAGATAATACTCTGAATAAATTGACAACTTTTTAAATAACAATAAACTTATCAGTAAACTAAAATTTAACTTGAAAACTTATTTCATATTTTCAATTGAAAAAAATTTGAAAGAGGAACAGATTTATTCTTATTTTTAGCAAGTTTGTAACTGTTCTTGAAAAAAATTAAACTCTTTTATACATTTTAATTTTATTATTTTTTCATTTTCGTACTCATTATCTTATTTGTTAAATTTTTAATTTCGCTTTTAAGATTATTTGATATTTAATTCATTATTTTTATAATAATGACTGCATTCAACAAGTAACCAGGAAATTAACAGGATTTTTCAACATTGAATTTTTGTTAAATAGCACTTTGATGAAAAAAATTTGATTTTATTTTTAATACCTTTTGTTATACTCAATTAAACTTACAAAAAAATAAGTCAATTGAGCATAAAGATTATTTGTGATACTATAATATCGAATATTTTTTTTTGTTTTATACTACTGAATAATCAAAATTAGAAAATAATATTTCCATAAAAGAGAATTAACAATCTAATATTTATTAAATTAAATGAGATTAATTATTGAAATCGATTGATTCGTAAAAAATTGAGGTTTAAACAAAGTAGTGTAGTACATTATAATTAAAAGCTGTTAATGATCAACAAAAACTTAGAAATTCTAAATTTTATTTCATAACATAAGCCATTCTTTATAAGTAGCACACTTAAATTCAGACAAAATACTTTTTAGGGAGAAAATTAACGTTTCGCAATAAATTATATTATGGCTTTTACAATATTTGAGAATATAATCGATTATAGAAAATCAGCTTTCATATGATTTTATTAGTTTCAAAAAAAGATGAATGTAGTTTGCATTTAATACCAACGCATATGAACTTTTGAAATTTTTCAAAAATTTTATAAAAACTAATTATGGTCAAGAAATGATTTCTTTTTTTTTATTTAATAATTTATTAACTTAAATCGATTGTTTACAAGAAGTGACTAAATTTTCTAGAATGGATATCGAAAATTTTTATATATCAATTATTATTTTACAATTTTTAAAAATTGACGAATATGATATTCTCTTAGTTCGATCTTGAAAATTATTGCAAAACAAACTAATTAAAAAATAAAAAAATTAATCTTTATCTAATGCCATTAACTGTACAAAATTTAATTAAAAAGTAGGTTTTCATTAAAGTTTATTATAATTATTTGGTCTTGGTTCAAATTCAATAAGAAGCAAGTTTTAATTATTTAATAGCTTTAAAAATATTTCACTTGAATTAATTGAAATATATGTAAGATATATTTGAGTGAAATATAAAATTTTTTGATTTGAAATCTATCAAAAGATTAATATCAAGAATTTTATTGCTTGATACTTTTACCAGATAGTCATAATTATCATTAATATGTTAAAGAACGAATGAATTATGAAAATTATAGACTTAGATTTTCAAACCTATCAATATTATAGGTTATCTGTTTCTGGTTCATGATTTTATTGAAGCTACCAATCACTTGTGTTAGATAAATAAAATAAAGATCTTTGATTAAGTTCATAGCAAATATTAGCACAGAAAAAAAACAGAAGGTCATATAAAAAATTCAAATTAAGAAAAAAAATTAAAATTATTTCTCACAAACGGTAAATTTATAATCACCTAAATGAAAAAACTATCAAAAAAATTCATAAATTCAAATATATATTCGAATATATTTGAATTTTGGAAAAAGTTTCCGTCATTTTTGAAAACAGTTCTCAAAACAAAGTAAAATAAATCAAATCGACATGCATTTTGAAAAATTATTTTAACATTGTAATTTTCAAATGTAAACACTTTTTAAATAAATAATTGTTTATACAAATACATGAATATAAGTTAAAGTTTTCTTGAATAATTGGATTCTAATTTTTAAACTTCAGACACTTAGTCGAAATTTTGACTTATCCACTCATTAGTCTAATTATCAAATGATTATTTGTGTTCAAAAAGTTTTCGATATATAATTCAGAATTATGATAAAGTTAATAAAAATTTCTTGAATATATTCGTATTAATATCCACCTAAATAAGTAAATTTGAATTATCAAATATTTCAAAAACATCACCTAATAATTTATAGAATAAAATTTATTTGCTTCAAAGTTTATGGTCGAGCTTCAATTCATTTAATAATTAAATAAAGTTTGAATGAGTAACGATTAGTTAAAATTTTTTTTTAATACAATCGAAGAAGCTTTGCTTTTTCTTGAATATTACATGAAAATAGAAAAAATTAGAAATTTTTTGAAAAAACTTAAATTCAAATATTGAATTTGAATTGTGAAACTACAAACTAAATCGACGAAAGCTTCAAAGCACTTTCATTTTAAAGTTGTTAAATTATTTCACACAATAAGCGTATTACAAATAATTGAATATCAAAAATTGTTAGTTCAAGGCTTTTAAAATTTCAGAATGATCATTTTATAAATTATGTTTAGATTAATCATTCATATTGATTTGGCTGTAATCTAAACGTGATTTTTTTCGAACCTGCATATATTTTAAAGATCGCTTTTCCAAATGAATATTATATAAAATATTTAATTCTATTTAAACCAATCACTAATAACTATTTAAATTAAACTTATCTCATTTTATAATGACTTTTATTGTTTGGGTTGTATCTAGACTTTTTTATCAATCTGTCACAAATGAAATCTTTAATGCGGATATGAACCATTTTAAATAAAAACTGTACTTTATAGCGATCGTGTTATATATTAGATCTTATGATAAGTTATATCTTAAGATCGAAAAATTCTCAATATATAAATAAAAAGATTTAGTCGAAATT
>BLXL01002253.1:0-22717 GCA_023170135.1 Acarapis woodi
CTCTTCAAATATATTTGTGTCGATTCTCGAAATATTGATTCATTCATTTGAAAATTTATAAACCTATTGTGATTATGTTTCCAAACTCGAAAGAAAATTTTTTTCAGACAACGTGAACTTAGCGACATTTTGAATATAAAAACTAAAATTCGAAATATTAAACTATCAAATTTTTATTTATTACAATATTCGTCAATAAATCGAAAAACAAAATTAAATTTTTCATTGACATATTCTAATATTCTTAAATTGTCTATTGAAAATGGATCGATATCTTTTTCTTTTTTGTTTGTTTGCTGGTCATAAATTTAAAAATAAGGATAAATTAACATAATAATAACATAATAAATACTTGTTTAAATTATTTCGTTTCACAATTTTCTTTTTTATTTTCAATTTTTATTTTTTTCAAATTTATTCTATTAATCAGATGATAAAAGAATAAATTTTAGCTACTATAATTCAAAATTGAAGCACATTGCTTAAACTTTTGTTAGATTATAGTGATTTTTTCATTTCAAAGATCTTTGTCAACCCTCTAAAACCTTTTTCAACTCTTTTTGTCTTTATAAATTTTAAATGACTGATTTTAATCTAATTTTGTCTTTCAGGTAAAATAAGGTTTTAAAATTTATTAAAACGCAAGAACAAATTAAATTTTTTAAGTCGAAAACAAATACAATAAAAATGAATAGTGCAAAAAATTTTTTTAAACTTTTTTTTTTTAAATGAAAAATCAGTTATTCATTTTTATTGTTAATAAAGAATGCAGATAAGATGAACAATCAAAAAGTTCAAAATTTTTCACATATCACTTTTTAAATGATAAGCTTTTTCCATTCAGCAAATTTTTTACTAAAAAATAGAGTTATATTAATTTTCTTTTTGTGTTTTAAACTAGTGAAGTTTAATTCTAGAAAAAGCAAATTTTTCCATTCTAGAATTCATTATGTTATTTCATTATTCCTCGTTAAAAACTAAACTATAAAATTCTTATTAGTCTTCTATAGTTTTTAGTTTATATTTTGAATTTTTAAATTGTACTCAATTGATTATGTTTAACTTATTTGCTTGTAAAAAGTAAAAATTTTTTTTTAAACTACTAAAATTATTATAATCTCACTTTTTTTGTTAGTAAATCCATAATTGTTTATTCCTTATTAAGTTTCAATATTTTTAAACTATGATTCAGATCAATTAGAAAATTATCACTTCAGATTGAAGCAAAAAATAACTAATTTATCCATAAAAATTCATTATATATTCTCATAATAAATTTATTCAAAATAGCTATCGATAAAATTAATTTGAGTTCTTACTATCGTATGATAATTTTTTTATAGATTAAAATTCAAAAGCATTGCTTATTTTGTAAATCAGAGCCAGAAAATGGAAAAAATTTTTTGTTCACTAGTTTTAATACCTCAAATTCGGGTAAAAAATAATTCGAATTTCGAAGTTCTATTTGTATCTATATTGTTTCAGCCTTCAATCTAATTAATTATCGAATTTAGGATTTAGTTTTGTAATGCCTGCTAAATGATTCATTTGCGATAATAAGTGAAAGAATTTTTATGACGAAAAGTATTCATATCAAAATTTACTTAAGAGAAAATGAATTTTACGGAAGGGTGTCAAATTAGACATCTGTTTGTGACAAATTCTCGAAATCATAGTCTACAGGGAATTTTTATGTCTGTTTTTTTTTTTTTTTTGAAATGAAATTTTAACGATTAAATTATGAGATAAATAAACAATTGATGAATGCGTTTTTTTTTGAATACTTTTATAACATTTGACGAAAATCAAAAGTGATTTAAATAAAAAAATAAATTTTTTTTTTTATATTTTCAAATTACTATTGACAAAGTAAGAATGTTTATTTATTAAGTAATGTGATAAGAAAAAATCAGACAAAAACATTGATTTGATTTATTTCGATAATCAGACCAATTGAAAAATATTTCGAATTCGAAAAAAATTATCTAGATTAATAAGATATTAAAACATTTGAAAATCAAATATTTCAACTTGATCGATTATTGCATTCAGACCTAAGATAAATTACTTTTCTAGTTTAGATTTTTTTTTTCAAACAACTCCTAATGAATTTTTTTTTATTACAAAATTAGATTTTTGTCTTCAAATTATATATTTTTTTAGTGACAATTAATAGAAAGATGTGATAAAAGACTGTTGGTGATAACTAGACTGAATAATCAACTAAAAATAATTATTCTTCTCTTAAATTTAATGTTTGATATTATAATTTTTTCCTATATATTGTTAAGCACAAATTAAATCAAATAACTGCTAAGAATCAAAAAAAGTCAATGTTTGATTTAGAATTCCAAGTAATCATTTTTCTATTGAATAAATTTGAAGTTAGCAAACAGTTTCTATGTAATAAAACAGAATCAAAATCATAAATCTTGACTATGTTCTGTATCAAAAGTCCAAATGAGAGGCAAATAAATTGATTTAAATTCTCAAAGGGATTAGAAAACCAATTTTTATGATAAATCAAAATGAACCGATAAGTGAAAATTACTAAAAAATTTAGTCTTACTTTACTTCAATATATCGCTTATAATGCAAATTGTGATCCTTTTCTTTTGTCTGAAAGCTGAAAATTTTGTGGAATGCCTATATAGGCCGAAAAATAAAATTTCTGCATATGTCGAAAACCAATCAATTATTAACTAACACTATTTTGTTCATTAATATTCGGTTCATAATTTAAATTTTTTTTTGAATACTAAAATTATCTAATACAGAAATCAGAGTTTTTTTTCTTCATTACTCTCACATCCTATTAGATGTTGACCTATATAATTTTTCTATAATTTTCACAATAATTTTCAACCTTTTGGACACTGTTATAATTAAACTAGATTTTTCTCGCTGATTTTTTCTTTGTTTCAATAAAATTTTGATTCTCTTTTGAAATAAAGAAGATATTTACATTTTCAATTTGCAACAGGCTAATAATAAAAAAATATTGCTCATTTATTTAGATTGAACACTTTTTACGGGCAAAACAATAATATTCGCTTTTGAAGTTTTTTTTTTATTTAAATTATATATAAATTGCTTTGAAATTTTCTAAAAAAATATTTTAATTAAATCAAAAATTATTTATTTTGATAAAAATAATAAATTAAGAAGATTTAATTCAAAATTTATAATTGTCTAAAATCTATCCAATCAAAATTAATTTACTTTATTAAGACTCATGAGATTTTGTGAATTCATTTCAATGATTAAAAATTCCGTTTTTTCTTTTATAAGTTGAGTTAAAATTTCGCAAAATATGATTTATTTATTGATTGATATATGAAAATTAGAAAACTTCACCGTATATCATAAAAATTTGTGCGATTTGTTTATAATTTTATATTCAACATAGCAAGTTTTTTTGATTGCACACTTATTGATTGGTGCTTTGTTAGTCAATCTAAATTTAATCATTCAAATTTACTTTGTTATCAAAAAATCATTTTTATTTTTATTTGAAGCATTTGCATTACTTAATATTTTATCACTTTTTTCTTCTGTTAAAACTTTTTTTAAATAATGAAATTTAGCAAATTATCTTGGGAGTAATTTTTTTCCATTCCAAGATTATCAAACCCAATAAATTTATACTTATTAATTTTGAAAGCATAGCAAGATACACTTTTTTTTGTTATTAGTTGACTATAAAAAAAATTTCAATTGTTTCAATAAATACGTTTTCAAAAGATATGCCTGTCCTTTTTACGAAATCATCATTTGAGTCGGAAAATTAAAAACTTAAAAGTAAAAAAATAATATAATATAAGATTAATTTGATTTTAAAATGGATATTTTAGTAGATCTTTCAGAATTTATTGCTTAACTTCTACTGAATATAATTTTATTCTCAAAAATTTTAGCTCACTATTTCACACTTGATATTCATCTAATTCAACAAAATTTATATAATTTTCAACTGAAGTTCTCTATGAATATTTTTACTTGCACTCTATTGTCTAATATGATATATTAGTTTGACTTTTTTTAGCAATTAGGAATGGGAAAAAAAACAAAAGGCTTTAAAATTTTCCTTTTGAAATTTTGATTTTAATAATTTACAATATTGAAATTCTAAAATTTTTTAGCCAGTAGATATTGGTTCGAATTTCTTTCGAAAACTTGATTACGAGATAAAATAGTTTTTTTTTGAACACATAACATGTATTCTTTCGCCTTAAGGAGAATTCTGATTCCTTTGATCAAAAATTTAATTTGATTTACCAAGCTTGCAAAAAAATTAAAAGCAATACTATTTTTACCTCAAAAAAAAAAATAAATAAATCACTTTTTTTTTAAATTCGTTATTAAAGCATCAAAATTAGCTGATAGTTAATTTTAACTTTTATTAAAAAATCAAATTTTCGTTGAATGTCTGGGACATTTCTAAACGTTTTTCTAGGTGATTTTTACATATATTATAAAAAAATTACTCTTTAAGCTCTCACGATTGTCGCTTTAAGCTTAAAAATAATCTTTCATAGATAGTTAACTTTTTTATAATTCGTTATTTTGATATCGTTCTGCTTTCTAATGATAATTATAAAATGATGATGGCTCAAATTAGATTTTTTAGAATCGTTTTTTTTCATGGTAAAGAAGATGTAATATTGGTTTTTTTTTCATTTTCGTTAAAATAGATATGTTTTATTCATTAATTTAAAATTTTTAGGTGATTTATCTTATTATCTATAGAAGTGAAGTTTTTTATCATACAAATCACTTATGAGCATCATATTATATATCACTGTGTTAATAATATTTAATAAAATCTAGTATATGATTTCTAATGAAAAGTTTGACAAAGATCAAAACATCGTTCTCAAAACACGTTTTTTAGATATGAAAATAAAATCTTTTTACAAACACGTCTAAAAAAATTGTAAAATAGATGGATAAAATGCGTTAAGAAAGAACTGTTTTTTTTTTCGGCCGAAGGAGTTGGATTTTTGATAAAATTTTTAAATCAAATGTAAATAAAATATGTATGATGTTTTTATGAAAAAAGAAATGAGATTCTATTACTTTAAAAACGTGAGTTCTAAAAATGCAATATCAGTAGTGTCTAGGAAAATTTTTTTGAATTCAGATAGCAAATTTTTTGATGAAATTTTCAAAAATTCAATTTAAAGAAAAATATATATACTCTATTTTGCTACTGCCTAAAATTTCAGTACGTCAACATGATATATTATATATATTGTACTTGATGTATTAATCATTATTTAGGTTTTTATCTAATGGTTATAGAATGCAAACGAAAATAATTTTGAACTGTGAATTTCGAGAATTTAATACTATCAAGATGATAAGCGGAAATTCATCGCAAATTTAAAATCATAGATAAAATATTATTATGTATTAGGAATCATAAATCTAATATTTTTCTGAGTATCTTTCAATTTAAAATTTAGTATTGCTAAGAATAGACGATTTCAATGAAAAAAATAAAATTCTTAAGCAGATAATAATTAAATATACAGTTCATGTCAATATTCAATACTTTTGAAAAAAATAAATAATTAAAAATATTAATTATTCTATATTAATCAAACCATGAAATTCTTTATTTTATTAAATTTATAAAAAATAAGAAAAGTTATATTATTTAGTAAACACTATTTTTTTGTTGTTACTATTTTGTCTATTATTTAATCGATAAGAGTATCTCAATTTAATTTTTTTATTGAAAAATGAGAAAATCATGAAAAAATCATGAATTATTGAAAATAATCAATATTTTAATTCTGATTCACGTTCTCATAATTTTCCTTATAAATACACTTATCAAAAATAAACGAAATTTTAATTAATTGTAATATATAGATGAAAATATATAATTCAGATTATACAAACTATATTTTTTTTTTTGAAATGCTATTCTAATTTGTATTACTAGCGATGGTACAATTTTTAAAATTATTTAGCTTTAAATAATTAAATTAATTTTAAATGATACTTCTAAAGTATATATTGAACTTTTAAAAAAAAAATAATTAGGGACTAGATTCGAAATAAAATTTTCTTACAAAAAAAAATTAACTTTATTGATTTTCATAATTTCGAATTATATTTTCAAAATAACTTTTTAGTTGTACACTATAATAATTCTAAATAATAATAAAATTTTTAAATATAAAAAGATTCGCTGCGTAAAAGTATCTGTCGAACTATATCGAAACTAATTTGATTGATTCAAGGAAAAATTAGAATTTCAAAATAAAATTTAAAAATTTTTTATTTCATTGCTTTATTTTGTAAAAATTTAAAATTGTGAAATTTCAAAATTTTTAATCTTTTTAATTTCTAAAAATCTAAGTACTTTATCATCAAAAAGTTTTGAAATAATAATATTAAATAATAATAATAATATAAATTTGAAATAGTGTAATTTTTTTTCAAGCTTGAAGAATTATCTAATTTTGAAATCAATAGATAAATGACAACAAAATAATCTAATAATTTTAAGTTTTTTGAAATAATTTTTTCAGGATCGTAAGTATTTGATTCTAGTTTTGATATTATTCCAGCTTTATAAATAAAGACAGTGATTAGTTCATTGGTACAGCTGAAAACCATTCAAATTAATCTGTATGCGACAATTACATTACAATCAAAAAAAAGAGAATCTTAAGAAATTTCGGAATATTGTACAATTGAAAAATTTTAGATTTTTAGTCTTTTAATGGGAGACCAGAACATTTTAATTTACGCATATTATAAATGTTATTTCATTTGAAAAATCTTATTGAAAAAGATATTTATTTTTATGGTGTTCGCTTTTTCAGATTAAACAAGAGCCTTAGATATAATATTTATCTAATGTGTGAAAATGATTTTATACAATAACTATTGATAAATAAATTTTTAAACTTATTTATCAAATTGCTATTCCTATTTGTACTTCCACTTGATTTAGAAATTGATTCAGAAAGCTTTGAATTTCGATATTTCAAATTTATTTGTGCAAAAATTTTTTAAGCTGATTTGTTATCAGTAAAGTGATCATAAAACAATAGAATTAGAAATAGAATTCATTCTTTTTATAAATCATAACTACTTTTTTATATTTTTATGAAATAATTTTTAGAGAAAAAAATTAACTAAATGAAATTCAAAAAGAAAAAAAATTGTACTAAAAATGATATTTTTGATGAACAACTAATTGATATTTTTAATTTTTTATATGTTCTAAATTAAAATTATTTTATCAGTTTAATAAAAAAAATTAGCTTTATAGCTTTTTAAGTCTTTCGTGATAATTATTTTTTGCAATAAAATCTAAATACCAATTTGATCCGTGTCTGTTGTGTAAAAATATATGATCTTTTGAATCGTAATAAATGAAAACCCACTTAAATGATGTTGAATAAAATTTGCATTTGTACATTATATTTTTATTTTTTTTTTGAAACGAACTTGAAGATGTGATTCAAGCTCACATATTTTATCTGTTTGAAAAAAATTTATTGAGTAATTTTAAATTAGTAAAACAATTGAATTTCTTTTTATATTAAAAATCATAATTCAGCATAAAAATTTAAAAATTGTGTTAAAGTAAAAATGTTAAAATTTCTAAAACAAATGTTGTGAAAAATTATTTTATATTATTTTTCAATTTATTACAATACGTTTTAGATCTACTGACATTTACATCAACTTCTAAATTAAAAAATAAAAGAGATTATTTGCTGAATTCAATTCGAAAAAATTCAAATTTCATCTTATGGTCGAGCTAATTTTAGCTTTAAATAAATTTAAAACAATCACGTCAAATAATATTAAATAATATGAAATTTTATTTATTTATTTATATTTTTGTATAAAATAAAAATATAGCGAATAAACATATTTAATTTAAATGTTACTATTTTTTATGTATTCTTAAAAAAACTATCAAAGCACTAAAAATATCTTTTAATTTTATTAAATTAGTTTATTTTGAGTATATTAGCGAAATTAGAATATACGGAAATAGATGGCAGTACAACATACGGGAAGCTAAAAAAAATTTGGAAACACAGAAATTACAGGAAAACAAGTGTATAAAATTTTTTTTCTTCAGCTAAATATTTGAGCAAAAATATCAACTATTATAAGTTACCGTATTTTTCTACTTCAACAAACTAAACTAGTTATTTATTGAACATTAACAAGAGAGAATTTTTCCTAAAATTGTAAAGAAATTATTTTTTTAAAAAAAAACTGCAAAAATAATAAAGCAAAAAAAATTTTCGGATAATTAGAAAGTGCCTTCTTTTCTCGATTTGAATAGGTAGTATTGTCAATACTCGCCCCACATTTTGATAATTATTTGATATATATATATCGTACGCCCATTGTATATAAGACATTTCATTTTTTATAGTTTTTTGAACTTTAATTGTATCACCTAGAGTGATCATATTTTTATATATATATATATAATATATATATGCTTCTAAATCGTAAGAGAATTTCAATGATTAATTTAAAATGTTATTTTTTTTACAAACTAATTTTTGTTTGCTATAGTATTTTTTATATCATAAATTGATTAATTACAAATCTTCATTATAAATTATCTAAATCATTTTTACTTTATCGCTTTTCAAGAAAAATATCTTTCAAATTTAGCGAAAATTTATCCCATTTCGGATTCAATACTTTCAAACATCTGGAATATTCCCATAGATATATTTATTCTTTAGTTTCTTGAAATTCGTCCATCATTATTTTTTTTTATTAATATTTAAAATATTTTAGTTGTCAAAGCATATTAAATTCACTATTCTTTCATTTTGAAGCGTCATTATAATCAGTTGTCAATTTTCATTCGATAAATAATATGTCAAAAGTAAATCTTCAAAATTACTTCTTAAATCTCATTTCTTTATGTGAACAAAAAGATTTGTTTTTATTAAAAAAATTAAAATTTCCAATGTTTTTTCTTAAAATTTCTTACATTTCTTCATCAATTATTCGATAAAAATATTACAACGCATGACTTTTGCGAAAAAATTATTGAAAAATTTTTTTTTCCATATAATTTGTTGATTAGTGATTTCCGATAGAAAAATAAATTAATGTATGCTTTTCTTCCCATTTTTCTGAACCAAAAATAGGCGATTATTTCAATTGTTAACATTCGAAATAAATTAATATTGATTATCAGTCATTTTTTTCAATCATTGCAAACTATACTATTTATTATATAATTTATTCAATAGCTGAGTATTGATATGATTAAATATCAATTTAATCATTTCATCGTTCAAACCTAGATTTTTTTTTCATTATTTTAATTAATTATCGACTCATAATTTATAAACCAATAGTACTACATTTTAAGAGTACATAATCTTTAAATTTATTAGGAATTTTTTCATTCTCGTCTACCTCAAGAATTATTTCAAGCTTGTTAATTTTTTTTTTCGAAAATTGAAAAAAATAAGTTGATCAACATAAAAAAATTCACATTTTAAAATTTTTCAATATATTTTCTCTTTTTTCTTTCCATTTACTTTTTTATTATTTTTATTATTTATCTACTTAGTGGCACAAATTGACCTAATTCTAAATTGTGAATCTCGTGCATACTATTTTTTGAATAATCGAATCATGCGTTGTAAAGTGATTTGCCTCATCACATGCTAGTTTTTTTAATTGAGGAGTGTTTGTTTTTTTTTTTTTTTAGAATATTCAAGGCGCATGCGTTCAACTCGAAAGTGTAAATACTTAATAGGCTTAATGTACTTATTGGTACATGATATTCTCGAAAATAATGAATCAGATCGAATAAAGAACTTAAATCATTAATAATATATATGAAATTCAAATAGTTATTCATTAAATGTTATGCATGAATTTCCAGCAAAAATTATGTCATAGTCTTTAAGAGATTCGTTTAATGTAAAAGGATACAATAGATTAAAATTTTAATGATTCTTAAACTAAGATTAGGGTTGAAAATTTTAATTCGAATTTCCATATAATTCAAAATGTTTGTCTTATTAAATTTCTCCAACGTTCTGTAAAAATAATGTGTATAAAAAAATTTTATTTTATATGCTGTGAAATATTGCGAAAACTAAAAATCAGACAATTTATTCTTTATTTAAAATTGAAATCAATAAACTAAGAATAAATCGAATTTAAATAATTTGCATTGCAAAAAAAAAAAAAAAACGTAAAAAAATTTATGATAGTGATTTATGATATTTTTAAAGACTTTAGGTAATTAGCATGTTTTTAAAAAAAAATTTTTTATTCGGGAACAAAAAAACCTAAATAGACATTTATTTTAAATTTTGTTAATTTAATCTTTTTAAACTATGGTTTTACATAGAATAAATTGATAATTCGATCTGATGTATCCAAATAGCAAACAAATTTGATTGTTTTAATTTTTTTTTAAAAATTAATTTTTTTTTTGAGGCATATCAGTCTATGAAATTTGATGAATCAGTATTCAAATTTTCGGAAATTTTACTTATTGAAATTTAAAAACCAGCATTAAAAATTTGTTTTGAAAAAAATTTCAAATATTACTTTGAGAAAGACGATGAAAAAAAATCAAATGTCTTAAAACTGAATTTTTTTTGTTTGAAAATATGTATTAGTCGAATTTTATTAAGGATTTCAAATATTTGAAAAAAAAATTAAAAATTTCATTATTTATAGTAGCTTCACGAAAAAAAGCTATCAAGTATAAGATATTTTTAGATATACTCTGAGAAAAATTAAAAGCTTGTTCGGTAAATTTGAATTCCAATTAGTCTAACTATATTTTTGAATTCAGACTTTTTCTTCATTAGAATAAAGAATTGAAGATTCTATTATACACTATTATGCGAAACAATTATCCGCAGAAAAATAAACCATTTCAAAAGATTAATCGGTTAATAGGTACAAAAATTTGAAATTTCGAGGCTAATTTTTAACCCGAATTTAGAGAATCAAATATTTAGAAAATTGAATGAAATTAAAATATATATTTCAAATGGATATTTTCAAATATATTTTAAACTTAGCTTGATTCTAACTTTGATAATATATTTTTTTTAAATTTGATTATTTTTTTAATATGAAAAAACTTCAAACAAAATTTTCTGATAGTTTCTAAAATTTAAAATTTTGGCGATTAAAATCTAATTGATTTCAACAGCTTTTTTGGTGTTGAAAAATCTATTGAATTATGAGACGACATTTGTCAGATTTTCCTGAGATTTTTAGTAAATTGAACATATATAACAAATCTATTTTATCAGACGTAAATCAAATTCTAAAAGACTCGAATAAAGGTTAAAGGTAAACCTATTTTTTTGTCCTCAATTCACTTGAATCAAACTTTTTTTGACAGATATAATTATCTTGAGTAAAAAAATCATATTCTTGGTTGCCAAAAAATAAAAAATTCCCATCATTTAGACTAACTTCGTCATTGAATTATTAAATCGATAATAATCATGCTTATATTTTTATTCAGATAAAAATTTTACTGATCACAAATTAATAAATATCATATTTATGATTTTGAAATTAAGTTTGAATTAATTAAATAAATTTTAAAGGTTTCAAGTATCTTCTTACAATTCATAATCTGAATATTTGATTAAAATAAAAATTGAAAAAAAAACAAAAGTTTAAATGAAATGCTTAATGCATTATGTAATTTTTAAAGAAAAAAAATTTTCGAAAAATTTTTTATTTTATCGAAATAAACATTTGCTATTCAACATAATTAATGTTTAAAAAAAATAAAGTGCTTTCAAAAAAATATTTTATATTGCAAAGTACTCAAACTTAATATAATTATTTGAGTGATCAATTTGAGGTTAAACACGTATACTTAAAATATTTATGTTCAATTTTATATTTTTTTCTGATAAATATGTATTTGTCAATATGCATCAAAAAAAATAAAAAAAAAATTTTTTTTTTGAAATTTATAACTCAATTTGCATCTTACTCAAGCATTTTTAATAATTATTTTAGAATAGGATTTGATATGAAACCAGCAAAACAATATTAGTTTTTAATCTTGCTCAAATTAAATAAATGTTTGTCATTTGAACAATCATGAAAAAAAAAAACTTTTTACTGAAAAACAAATCAAATAAATTTTTGAGATTTACAAAAATTGAAAAACAAAAAATTTATAAATATTATAAAAATGTTTAAACAACTAGAAACGGAAGTAGAAAAAATAGGCACACTAATAAAATAAAAAGCAAAATATATCTTCGAAAAACATTAACCGGCTGTTTTGCACACAATTAATCATGCTCTTAACTAATTTTATCGCTAAACTCTTATCACGATTTAAGGACTTTATGTAAATTAAATGATTGATTAATTTCTTATTGGATATTCAAGACAGGAACTAGGAAAGAAAAACTGTTTAATAGGTATAGAAGATATTTTTTAAAGGTTTATAAAATATATTACTTAATACAAAAATATGGTATGTTCGACTTACTTGAAATATTCATACTTATAAATTCTTTTCTCGCTTTCGCAGCAACTTGTCAGCATTTTCTGCAAAATAAAAAAATGATATGCTCTTAAGGTTTAATCAAGATTTTATACGGTCAAATGTTAGCGAGAAACAAATAATTTTCCTTTAGATCATGAGTAGTATGAGTTTCAAAAAAATCCCCGCCTTTATTATACTTTTTCTTCCCTGTCTATGTAATTTTTGACTATTCGCAGTTTTATATTTTTTTTTATTATTTAGTCTTAAATAAATCGACCAAACGTTAGCTTCCTGATTATTTCCATTTTGCAATATTTTTCTTCTGTGAGCGTTTATTTTTTCTTATTTCAAATATTCTACAGCAATACTTATTTTAACAAATTTAGTTCATGTGATACTCGATTGATACAATTGAAGTGACAATTTGAATTTTTGTGTGATGACGAAATTTTATTTGTAGCAATGATAATTTTTTCGATTAATTTGTTCATTTCTTTTTTAAATGCACACTCTTTAATTATTGCCTTTTGTTATGATAAAGAAACATTCTTATAAGATAAATATTGGAAATGAAATAGATTTAATGGAGAAATAGCTTAATTTTTTAAAAAATTTCCGGCATAAATACCAAAATCAAGTCACTCAAAGTGATATCAATTCTTAATTTGCGAACTAATGTGGAGGCACATAATTTTAAGTTTTGTGTGATTCCGTCTTTTATTTTTTCACAAAAAAATTAAAAATTTGAACTTTTTCCGAAGAGAAAATCAGCAAATCCTTGTATTTTTCCGTTTGATTAAATAAAAAAAAAATTTTTTTTCATGCTTATTACTTTCTCGCATTATCATATGATGAGTGTAGACATCATAGTGTGAATGCAATATATCGATTTTAAATTTCAAAATTCATTAGAGACGTGAATATAAATAAGTTTAATCTACTATTTATTTACGCGCTTCATTTAATTTTAAAGAAAAATTAATTGCCTTATATTGTTGTATATAGATATTTACAATGATTTTAGAAAATATTTTGGCATAATGTTCATCCACTTAATTTTTCTTGTATCTAAATAAAATATATTATTTTATTAAGTAAATAAATTAGGATAATATCCGAGAAAATTTTCAATTATGTGAATTATTCAACCTTAAAGAAAATTTTTTAATCTTTATTTAATTATTATATCAGGTATATATAAAATATTCAAATATTGCGAATATTTGATATGATTATAAAAAATATGCTAAATAATTTATCAATTACGAACACAGGTAACAATCGTCCATTTCCGATTCGTTCTCGAAATTAAGTTTATTTTTTTCAAAATAATTTAGTGCTAAAAATCATTTAAATTTGAACAATCCTATTCAAATAGCAAACAAACCGTGTTTTATTATATTTTTATGCAACTTTTCTGTTTTAATTTATTTATCATGTCAAGTCGCATGCATATCGAATTGAATAAAAAACTTATTTAGTGATGATTAGTCAGAGTCTGGCTTGTTTGAATAAGATTAAATGTGCCTGCGATGAGAAAATGCAGCGTTTGAGGCAGCAATTTTCTAAGCGGAAACAAAATGCAATAAATCAGCCAGGTTCAGAACCTGCAACACCAGCTAAATCAACATCGCCGTCAACGTTGGCTGGTATAAATCACGGTCAAGCTATTAGTGAATTGAATACAACGTACAATCATCACGGTAACTTATCTAGATGTTCATCAAATTTGGGTCAGCAATCAAGAAGTCCTAGTAAAAAAGCATCATCTGCTCAAACCATTAAATTTAGAAAACGGATGTTTCGTGAGCAAACTCATTCACTTCAGAATCCGCCAGTTAAAAAATTAACCAAACATCCACCACTTACTTACCATAAATCTCAACCATGTGAATCATCAAGTAGTTATACTTTCGAAGAAGATTCTTTTAAAATTTTCAAAAATAATGGTAAAGATTCTAAAAAATCAACTATTCCGCCCAATTCTATAATTAAGAAAGCTTATAGTCTTAACAATCAACAAATGCAAAATGTAAAGCAACAAATACATTATAAACGTAATTTCATCATTGATCAAACGCAATTACATCAACAAGTAGCTCGCCATCAACGTGCTAAGCAAAGTTTCAGTTCTCCTCAACAAATAATATTTGTTCCATCTCAATCTCCCTCATTACAAACAGATACAAGATATCGTAGCATTTCATTTGAAGAAATCAGAAATTTTAGAGGTGATGAAGCGATTTATAATAATTCAAGTAGCTTACATAATTTGCATAAACAACAAAATAATCATCAAAATGAGATAGATAGTTGCTGTTCAAGTTCTAATTCGATTGATACAAATACATATTCAATAGCTAATAATTCACAAAATATTGAAAATTTGCAACCAGATCGAATGCCTCAACGATCAAATTTCATTGAAAATCCAACTATATTTTCACCATCATCAATTAAATCACCAAGATCAAAAAGCTTTGATTGTTGTCAAACAGCAACGCAACATATATTACATCAACAACAATCATTACAAGATAAACTACCCTTATCGTATAATTATGCGAGTAGGGGTTACAATAAAAGCAGTGCAATCAACAAAAATGTTGTGATTTTAACATCATCGTCTATTTTGACAAACGAACACCATCAAACAATTGCATCTGCTTGCCAAATAAAAAATAATACGCCCCAACTAATTTCCAATATTTCCAATATTCAGGCAGTAAGCACTGCATCTATAAGCTCAATCGTGTCTGATTCACCAAGTAAAAAAAGGCGGCCTTTTCTTGAAATTCCCAAATGGAGAATGTTAATCAGACGAACCGCAACTTCAAATCAAATCTGTACTCTAAATAAAAATTCTGACGGTAACAGTGCAATTTTAATACATTCAAGCACTGAATTGAATCCACCAAATTCTTCCATTATGGACAAGCAAACAATCAATCTTGAGAAAGAATGTGTACATTGTGCTTTGATAGGTGAATTGAAATTGAAGCATATCTCATCCAGAGGAACATCTACACATACATCATTAAGTTCGTTAGAAGATTCAGATAGTGATCATTTGATTGTGCATAATAGATTAATCAGGGATAATAATTTGTCTAAATCTAGTGATCATTTTAATCTTTCGATTAGTATTAAAGAGTTAGACACATTAAGTGAACATATAAACAAATTAGAATTAGAAACGAATGCCCAATTTAGTAGTCAATTTGCCAAATGCACAAGTGAAAGTAGTGATAAAAGTGGGAGTGGTAGTAAAGATGTAAGCAAAGGAACAGGTGTTAATTCAAAAGCACATGATAATGGTGATAGTTTTGAAGAAGATTTTTACGCTGATTATAATCAACAACAAACTCATCACCAAGTATCAGATTCGAGTCAACAAAATTTAATTGATCAAACTAATATACAAATGAATAAAAATTCAAATGAATTAAATTCTACATCAAATGCAGATGATCTAAGCAAATCAGTAAGCTTTAATGACGGAAGTTGTTGTGAGAATTTGGCAGGTCATACATCTGCAAGTACGATTAGTAGAAACGCAAGCTTAATTAGTTTGCCGATGGTTACATTAAGTTTGCCATCTTCAGAAAGTGATGATCAAATAGCGTCTCTAAATTCTGTTAATCAACAAAATTTCAATTACTATTCACAACAAGCAACTAGTGAACATTTATATTCTCCTCCAATTTCACCATCTCCTTATCAGCTAAGACAACCGCAATTAAGTTATTTTAAAGATAATGAATTGAATGAAATTGAACAATCAAACAATAATAGCAGTTGTATAACTGTGGTGAGTCTAGAAGTTCCAGTTTTAGCTAATAAAAGCGGAAGGTCAGCATCTGTGGATAGTGCTTATTTAAAAGTTCCTCAACGAACTGATATTGGAAGTAGAGAAGCACCGCCAGCACATAGTGGTCAACGATCCAAAAGTGTAGATATATCTTTACCAGTTGGTCCAGATGGTCCTTATATAGGTAATAGAATTTTATTTTTAAACTAGCCTTCAAGTTTTATAATAATAATTAGTATTTTTACTTTCTCTTTTTAAGTTGTTCCTTCACTTTCAACTAAACCTGAACAAATGGTTACCCAGTGAGTGTCTTTCAGAAAAAATTTTTTTTTGTTCAAGTGCAACAATTCTATTTTACTATTAGTTTTAAATTTTTTCAATATTTTATTGACGAATAATTTAACTATTTGCCATAATATCAATATTTGAGAAAAAAAAAAATGAAAGAATCATTTTTTATACACATACTATTATATGTTTGATTATAAATTTCTGCAATTCAAACAATCATTTAAATCCAACATCATTTTATAGATCGATTTCATCATTAGAATATTTTTGGTTTTTTATTTGTTGCAAAGAAATTTCATATTATATGTAGGTATCTATCAAAACATCAATCTTTATAGTTAACAAGTTCCTAAATGCATAATATTTTTTTCACATGCGCATCTACGAACTTATGTATTTTTAATGCTTTTATAATCGAAAACAATTATTTTGAATGCCGTTCAAATGTAATTTTTTTAGTATGATAATTTCTATTAAGTATCAAGAAGAACATTTGCAATAAGAAAAAATGCTAAATAAAAATCGGATTGAATTTGAATCTGAAAAGTACTCAGAATTAATTGACTATAGGCAGTATGATTAATAGAATTCTGCAACACACGAATGAATAAAGTGTTATTGCAATGGCGATAAAATTGTGTTCAACTTTTATAGAGAGATGCGATATTCGAATTAAAAATTTTGAGTTATGTTTTTTTCTATTTAATCGAAGAAAAAAAAAAAAAAATTCGTTTGAATTTGATACTAAACATTAATAGAATGTATTTAATTCTATTTCTCTATACAACAATTAATAAACACGGTTTACTTAACTAGATTAATATGATTTTCTTTAGACTTGCCTTTGCAATTTGACGAATTTTATAAAATTACAAGTCTGGTTATAAGTCTATTTATTTTAATTTATTTTTAGTTAGAAAATTACAACTAGCAAAATACAAAATTTTAGATGCTCATCAAATTTTAAAGTACTGTAAGACAATAACCAAAGTGATAAATGTAGTTTAAAATGGCTGATTTTTTTGATTAACATTAATCTACAAATCGTAAAATTTAGAATTGTGTACATTTTTTTTATTTTCTTTGAAAAATAATGTTAAACACTTTATTTTAACATTGTAATTTCAACTCAAATTATTTTGAGGAAATGCTGTTTTATTTTTAGTCTCTCATTCTCCCATTTTCTACAGTTTTCTGAGTTTGCAAATATATATGTAATATTTCATCTATTTGAAATATGAGAAAAATTAAAAAAAAAAAAACAGGCAAAAATCTAAATTGTACCATATCATATTTTTATATCCAATAAAACAAAAAAAATCAAAATTTCCTTAATAAGTACACATAGTTCAATAATATTTCTTCGCTTTTCAAATTGACTTTGATATTTATTTTTTGATTTCTTTCTCTTCTGATATAGACATTTTGAGTTAAGTCAATTAGAAAACCTAAATATAAATTCTGAATTATAATGATAATATCAAAGAGAATTAAATTAAAAAATCGATCTTTTGTCTCACATTTTGTTTTTTTTTCAGTAATTTCTCTAGGCATATTAGATTTTAAATTTCATCGAAACTTGTAAATCTGAGCTAGAATAGTTGGTTCAAAATTTTATAAATATGATATTCAAGATCTTTTTTAAAACTTTATAAATTGACTATTGCTATTTTATGCATTACGAACTTTATTTAACTAATTTTCAAACATGGTAGATTTTCTCGAAAAATTCATAAATGCACTTTTTATTTTTCTTATCGATATCATTTTTAATTTGGTAGCCTCTTTTATATATACCTCCATTATAAGCACCATTTGAAATTATGAATGACTGACTGAATTTTCGTTTTGTTTTTTACCATGAAAACGAATTCCCAATTGCATTTGAATCTACTATTTAATTTAATTTTCAATTATTCAATAATTATTTGAATCTGAAATTTGATTTCATGATAAACAAAAAATAAAAAATAAATATAAATATTTATCAATTAGTATCACTACAACTTGTGAAATTTTTATAAATGAATTCATCTAAATTGTCGGGTTTATCTGTTGTATTTTTGTGAATCAAATCCAAATATTTCTCATAAATAAAAAATAGCTGATTGGATATAATTAATTTTAAATTAGAATTTTTATTTTGAAATGAAATTTATATTTAACTATTTATAAATAAAATTCAGCTCCAAAATTTAATTGAATAATAAGTTTTAATTTTTACTTATTTTAAGTAGCTTACGGTTTTCGGCTCTTTTCAACTATTTGATTTCTGCCCAATTTTTTAATCGTCAAAATATGCTTATTTCTGAAAAATCAATTTGACAAACGCTAGACATTAATTCTCCATAAACCATAATAATCATAAGGTGTATACACACCATACTTTGTTGATAAAATTCTTCTATTACCATTGCATTAAGGTTAAAAAATTAAAGGTATTTTTAGTTCCTTGATGATGTACCTGAATAATTGATTAAAGTTCCAAAAAAAAAACATTAAAAAAAATTAATTTCTTACAAACTTTCAGAATGAATTTATCAAAATTTTTGAAAAATGCTATTAACTTAATTCTGTCGAACCTGTGCCCCACGCATCATATTTTTTTGGTAATTTTTAGATTAATTACCAGAATTTTCTTCATATTTTGCATACCTTATATGATTAGCATTTTTCTTTAATTTATAAATATTTTTTATTTATTGCTAAAATATAAAAATTAAGTCGACAGTTAATAATTTAATTTCATATTAAAGATTATAATTTAAAAAATAATCTGAAAAAAATTAACAAGTGTATGTTTATTATTTTTTAGTAATTATCGCCAAATTTCTTTGAATCATCTTGACGCGTAATTCTTTTATCTACATATTATAATCTAGAAAATTTATTTTAAACTATCAAATTTTTTGAGAAATCTATTAAAATAACGCAGTATCTATTTCGAAAATTTCCAAAATTAATTTAGAAATGGAAGAATAAGTCTGAACCAAAATTTTTTTCCAAGATGAAAGAATGATAAATAATTCAGAAGGTTTGTTTTAATACTGAAAACAAAAATGAACTTGCTTCGAATAATTAATTTATGGCAATATACTTAAAGTTTACAAGTTTTAGTAAATTTCAACTATACGAAAATTTTTTCGAACGTTTGTGTGAACAAATTTATAGTGAATTTTTATTTCAAGACATTTTAAAAATTAACTAAAATTTATAAAAAAATCGAATTAGTTTGAATATATTATATCAATAAATTAAAATAAAATAAATAATTAAAAAGGTGATAGATAAAAAAAAAATATATTTTTAATTAATTATTTTTAAAAAAATCTTATAATAGTAAGCGATCACTTAGTTTTTATGAGCAAAAAAAAAATGAATTTTTGCTAAAAAATGAAAAAAAAGCAAAATATAGCTGAATTTTAAAAGCACTCAAGTAAAGATAAATTTATATATACTTGAAAAAATATTTAAATTTCACCTGAACTCGGATTTTCAATGTTTTGTTTTATTTTTTTTTAAAGTCTTTCTCGTCTTAATATTGATCTTAAATGCTCTTGGTAACAGAAAAGTAAAATTATTGTAATACAAAGAATTTTCACATTTGGCTTAGAAATGAATTTGAAGCATAAAATAGCTTAGATTCGTTTCTTTTGTGAAAAGCTTTAAAATTAAATACTTAGATTAATTATATAAAGCAAATTTAACTTTCGAATAGACACTTTATTGTCACTGCAGACTAGTTTTTTTTAATGCTAACAATATGCTATAAGTTTTAACTAAAAATTTGTTAAATAAATTGCCTATAAATCTAAAGTGTATATAAATCTCTCATATCGATCTATCGTATTATTTTTACCTTTTATCAAATTGCATCTATTACATTTCTATGATTTATTATATTTTCCTTATTTTATATTTATGGTAATTTTATAGTAGTTTCAAATTTTCAGAGGCATTGTAATTATTTTATTAAAATGCTTCTAAAATAATTTTTTTATTTATTTATTCACTTTGATACATCTCTATTGGAAAACAGAAAATATGAATGATAAGTTCGGTTAAATTTAGTTTCTGAGCCGATTTTCTAAATAATTTACTAAAAATAACTATGAATGTAAGAGTCAAATAATATTTTGCTTTTTGCATTTCATATTTTAAAATTATTTTCAATAATTTTTTATAGCATGAACATAAATAAAACTATTTAGAAAGCTAATCCTTCTTAGCAGATAGCCAAAATTTTTTGATTAATATAATTTAATCAACGATAAATAATTCATGTCTAGAATCGCTTTTTAATAAGATATTCTTATTAGTCATTTGAAAAATAGGTTTAATTTTGTGATTTTTACTTTTTCTTGAATAATTCATTTTTCGATACTACTAGTTTAGTATGTGAAGAAACTTTTCGAAAGGAATTTTTGTGGAAGAGTGCTTTAGATTTGAAAAGAATATGTTGAAAGACTACGTGACAAAGTTTAAAAATCACGGAATCGTTAAAGTGAAGATTTGAAGAAATAGTTAAGTCAAGGACAAATAATAAAACTATCATAAACACAACAGAAGATAACCTATGTTTAGTCTATCAAACAAAAAAGTATGATAAACCAATGTCACATCAGACATAAGCAACAAATCACAAAACACCAAAAAAAAAAGAGATAACTAAAGTTATAATCCAAATCAAGAAAAAGGACAATTTATAAAAGAATGAGATAAGTAAAATGAAATTGGAAAGTGTGTCGCAATTCGAGTCAATTAAAAAATAAAAAAATCTTAAATTGTCACCCTGCTTGAAAAGATCTTACTCTGTATTTTTGTTTAAACATTACATCTTCGTTCCCACTGACATTTTTCATTAATTCTAATCCTTGATTAAATTTTCATTTAATAGAGATAATTTCTAAAAATATATAAAATCGGTTAATAGACAAATTTCTGATTAAAAATTAAATTAAAATTGTAATGGATCTTTTTCAAAAATTTTCAATCGAAATTTCTTAAAAAGAAAATCAACATATGTAGAAAGAATTTTCATAATTTATATGTTTAATCTATTTTTGTGAAATTTTCTGTGTAAAAAAAAAATCTAATCGCAATTTTTAATTTAATTGGTTATTTCAAATAACCGATTCATAAAATAATTTTTTATAAAATCTTTTATTTAAATTCTTTTTTGACCTATCCCATTTATATAATTTAAAAATTTGATTTGATTTTATTAGCTTTGATTTCAGACAAATGATTGTAAAAAAGAGATCATTTATTGATTTTCAATATATATTTATTGTATTTTACTAGTTAGTCAATGCAATAATAAATAAAATTTAGATATAGATGATAAAATTAGTTTTTAAAATATTGGAGATTAGTTATTATTCAAATACCAAATAATTATATATAGCCTAAAAAAAATTAAAATTGCAGAAAATTTTTGATAAATAATTAATAAATTATTTAACTAAATGTAATTATAGGATAAATTTATATCGTTACTCTTTAACCAAATTTAATTATTTAAAAAGAAATATTTATTAAAATAATAGAAATAAAGCGATTGTTCAAAGCAGTAAAAGATATTCAAGTGTTTTTTAAAAATTTGATTATAATATCAATCATATTTTTTTCATATTTTATACGCCTGCTAATATATTATCACAGGATTAGCATTGATAATTCACATTATGACACAGTGAATTATTTTTAATTGAGCTTTTCTTATTTAGACTGAATGTGTATTCCTTAGAATTATAAAAATAATTTGGAGAAAATAGTATGTTTGTAATTATTAGATTATAAAAAAATTTTATAGGTTGCTCATATTTTATAATCTAAATTTTAAAAATTTTTTTTAAATTTATTTTTTTCATCTTTTAGTTTTTTTACATTTGTTTCCAATGAAATTTTGTTTATTTAAAATTTTCAAAAATTAAACTAATGATCAAGCTAAATTTTGGTCAGTAATTTATGTTTTAATTTGAAATTTTATCATAAAATATTTTTTACCGCCTAATTTTAATTTGTTAAAAATGAGAAAAAAAAAATAAAAAAGAATCAAAGAATTGTTGCAAAAAAAAGGTAGCTAATTTTTTCACTTTTTT